>PVLC010043610.1:0-12525 GCA_004027655.1 Graphiurus murinus
AAAAAAAAAAAAAAAAAAAAAAAAGAAATTTCCCTAAAGATTATAATATCACTTTAGAGGGTTCCTATTATAAGAGTTTCGTCATCTTGTGTTTTTTTTTTTTTTTTTTTTCCAATACTGGGGATTGAACCCAGGGGCATTTTACCTCTGAGCTATACCTCTAGCCCTATTTTTTATTCTTTATTTTGAAATAGGGTCTCACTAAGTTGTGGAATGCCTCACTCCGGTCTCCGCCTACCAAATTCTGGGATTACAAGCGTGCGCCATCACGCCCAGCTCATCATCTTGTTTTTTTGATTCAAGTGGGTATATGAATGCCATTCCTATGATAGTTATAATGTTGAATGTTTAAAGGATTTCTTAGGGGTGGTTTATTGTGTATACCTAAAGCATCACAGCCAATCAATAGATCCACTCACAAGAAAATATTGAAAAAGCATTTTAATTTATTGTGGGCAACACCATAGAGACATTTTAATGCAGGCAATGATTTCAGTTGTGATTTTTTTTTTTACAGTACTGGGGATTGAACCCCAGGGGCATTCTACCTCTAAGCTATACCCCTAGTCCTATTTTTTGTTCTTTATTTTTTTTTTTTTTGCGGTACTGGGGATTGAACTTAGGGGCATTCTACCTCCGAGCTATACCCCCAGCCCTATTTTTTATTCTTTATTTTGAAACCGAGTCTCACTAAGTTTCAGAGTGCCTCACTAGGTAGCTGAGGCTGGCCGTGAACCCGGATCCTCCAGTCTCAGCCTCCCGAATGCTGGGATTACAAGCGTGCGCCACCACGCCCGGCTTGTTCTTTATTTTTGAAACAGAGTCTCACTAAGTTTCAGAGGGCCTCACTAGGTAGCTGAGGCTGGCCATGGCCATGTACCTGGATCCTCCAGTCTCAGCCTCCCAAATACTGGGATTACAAGGGAGCGCTACCATGCCCAGCCCCATCCCCATTTTTTATTCTTTTTTTTTTTTTTCGGTAATGGGGATTGAACTCAGGGGCATTCTACCTCCAAGCTATACCCTCAGCCCCATTTTTTATTCTTTATTTTGAAACCGAGTCTCACTAAGTTGCGGAGTGCCTCACTAGGTAGCTGAGGCTAGCCTCGAACCCGGATCCTTTGGTCTTAGCCTCCCAAATGCTGGGATTACAAGCGTGCACCACCACGCCTGGCTCCCATTTTTTATTCTTTATTTTGAAACAGGGCCTCACTAGGTTGGGGAGGCCTCACTAAGTACTTGAGGCTGATTGTGAACCTGTGATCCTCCTATCTCAGCCTCCCAAATACTAGGGTTACAAGCGTGTGCTACCACACCTGGCTTCAATTATGATTTGAAGAGGGACACGGTGACAATTCAGGCAAAACTAGGAATTCTTTGTTCCACACCCCAGTCTAAATATAGATTCAGTGGCATCATTACCTGTAATGTACTTGAAAAATGATTGAAATTCCAATCTGTTGAACTAAATTTTCTCAACCTCTAAAGTGACCTTAAGACTGGTGGCGCACTCTTTTTTTTTTTTTTTTTTGCAGTACTGGGATTGAACACAGGGGCATTCTACCTCCGAGCTACACCCCTAGCCCTGTTTTTTATTCTTTATTTTGAAACAGGGTCTCACTAAGTTGCAGAGAGCCTCACTAAGTAGCGGAGGCTGGCTGCGAACCCGGATCCTCTGGTCTCAGCTTCCCAAGTACTGGGATTACAAGCATGCTCCACCAAGCCAGGATGGTGGTGCACTCTGGTAATCCCAATACTTGGGAGGCTGAGACAGGAGGATCACAGATTCACAGCCAGTATCAGCTACTTAGTGAGGCCCTCCACAATTTAGTGAGACCCTGTTTCAAAATAAAGAATACAAGCTGAGTGTGGTGGGGCACACTTTTAGTCCCAGTACTTGAGTGGCTGAGGCAGGAGGCGCAAGTTTGCAGACAATCAGATATTTAGGGAGGCCCTCCACAATTTAATGAGATCCTGTTTCAAAATAAAGAATATAAAATAGGGCTGTGGGGGGAGGTGTATCTCAGAGGTAGAATGCTCCTGCGTTCAATCCCCAGTATAGCAAAAAAAAAGAATAAAGCCGGGCTTAGGGGCGCTGCATGCAATCCTATTATTCAGGAGGCTGAGACAGAAGGATCACAGGTTCAAATCCAGCCTTGGCAACCTGGCGAGGCTCTCAGAAACCTAGTGAGGCCAGGCATGGTGTCCCACATTTGTAATCCCAGCATCTGGGGGGCTGAGACCGGAGGATCCGGGTTTGGGGCCAGCCTCAGCTACCTAGTGAGGCCCTCCGAAACTTAGTGAGACCCTGTTTCAAAATAAAGAATAAAAAATAAGGCTGGGGGTATATGGCTTGGAGATAGAATGCCCCTGACTTCAATTCCCAGTATGGCAAAAAACAAAACAAAACAAAAACCTACTCGATTAGAATTTAAATTCTCCCAAAGCCCATTACCTAGGGCAAATAAAAGGCTCAGGTTTCTTTTTCTCTTTGATGGGATTTTGCTGTACCCGAGCAGCTATTCTTCCTTTCCTTTCCTTTCCTTTCCTTTCCTTTCCTTTCCTTTCCTTTCCTTTCCTTTCCTTTCCTTTCCTTCCTTCCTTCCATTTGGTGACTAAAAAAGGGGTCCCTAGAGCCAGGTGTGCTGGTACACGCTTGTAATCCCAGCATTTGGGAGGCTGACACCGGAGGATCCGGGTTCGAGGCCAGCCTCAGCTACCTAGTGAGACACTTTGCAACTTAGACTCGGTTTCAAAATATAGAATAAAAAAAAATAGGGCTTGGGGTATAACTCGGAGGTAGAATGCCCCTGAGTTCAATCCCCAGTACCGCAAAAAAAAAAAAAAGAAAAGAAAAGGGGTCCCTGAATGACTTGCTTTCATAGCAAGGACAGTTAAGTAAGCTTTCTTGGAGATGTTTTACTTTTGTGGTTGTATTAAGACTTTCTGTTATTAACTTCCAGCTTATGCTTTGATCATTTTAGGCTGAAGGATTGGCTTCAGCTGTTCTGTTCACATTAATGGTTCATCTTATATTATTTCAGTTTCTTGGGATTAGATTTGCAGTTTACCTATATTCAATCTTTTTTGGGGGAAGGGGGCTGCCTCTGGCCACCTCCAGCCTTATTTTATTTTATTTATTTATTTTTTTGTTGTACTGAAGATTGAACCTAGGTGCATTCTACCTCTGAGGTGCACCCCCCAGCCCTTTTTAATTTTTTATTTTGAAACAGATTCTCACTACATTGCAGCAGGACCTTGCTAAGTCGTTGAGCCTGGTTGTGAACCTTTGATCTTCCTGTCTCAGCTTCCCAAGTATTGGCATTACAAGTGTGAACCACCCTGCCTGGCTCTTTGAATATTTTCTTTTTTTTTTGGTGGTGCTGGGGATTGAACTCAGGGGCATTCTACCTCCGAGCTATACCCTCAGCCCTATTTTTTATTCTTTGTTTTTTTTTGCAGTACTGGGGATTGAACTCAGGGGCATTCTACCTCCGAGCTACACCTCCAGCCCTATTTTTTATTCTTTATTTTGAAACCGAGTCTCACTAAGTTGCAGAGTGCCTCACTAGGTAGCTGAGGGCTGGCCACGGACCTGGATCCTCTGGTCTCAGCCTCCCAAATGCTGGGATTACAAGCATGCGCCACCACGCCCGGCTATTCTTTATTTTGAAACGAGTCTAAGTTGCAGAGTGCCTCACTAGGTAGCTAAGGCTGGCTGCGAACCCACATCCTCCCGTCTCAGCCTCCCGAATGCTGGGATTACAAGTGTGCGCCACCACGCCCGACTTCTTTGATTATTTTCACCTTCATCTTTTTGTCTTTTTCTTACTGACTTATAAAAGTTTTTTGTATAATGTGGCCATCAACTTTTTTTTGTTTTTGTTTTTTTTTGCAGTACTAGGGATTTAACTCAGGGGCTTTTTACCTTCGAGCTATACCCCAGCCCTATTTTTTATTCTTTATTTTGAAACCAGGTCTCACTAAGTTGCAGAGTGCCTCACTAGGTAGCTGAGGTTGGCTGAGAACCTGGATCCTCCGGTCTCAGCCTCCCAAATGCTGGCATTACAAGCATGCACCACCAAACCCGGCGGCCATCAACTTTTTAATAAGCATTGCACATACTCTTTAAGGCTGTGAATAAGAAGTGAAAAGGCAGGCTGTTCCTACTGATGATAATCCAAGATGGTGTTTGGTTAAATTAATTGCTTGCCTTGGTTATTTGAGTAGTAGTAAGCTTCTTTTGTCTCCCTCCTTCTAAAGATACATAGAAAAGCTCCTTCTGTCTGAAGTAATGTGTTGGCTCTGTGTTGGTTATAATTTGCTTTTTCTGGCTGGCACAGCCTTCTTTTTGTTTTCTGTCTTCTGACAGATTATAGGATTGTGGGGAAACAGCGTCCAGGGCTTTTTCAGGAACTGTGCCATTTTATCTACAGGAGAAGCCATTGGCTTTGGCACGAAAAGAAAATTGGCTCTGCATTTAAAGATGCCAAATCGTGCTTGATTCACAAGTTTGCTGTCTCATTTTATCTCTGTGTATGGAACTTTTCAGGATGTTGGCTTTTTACTTTTTCTACCATGTGCTACTCCATCAGTACTAGAAATTAACAACTTATCTTTTCCCTCCAACTCCCCTACCTCAGCACACACAACCTAAAAGTCCTCAACCATAGCAAAGGGTCCAGCAGTTACTTTGAGGATTAGAAAAAATATACCACACAAGTGTTACCTTTAGTGCTCTTATGACTTTGAGATTTATTTATTTATGGTACTGGGGATTGAACCCAGAGGCATTCTACCTTCACTCCCAGCCCAATTTTTTATTTCTTATTTGGAAACAGTGTCTTGCTAGGTTGATTGACTTTCACTATTTGCTGAGGCTGTCCTCGACCTGCCATCCTCTTGTCTGAGCCTCCCAAGTACAGGGATTATAGGCATGCACCACCATGCCTGACCAACTTTGAACTTTAATTCTGGTTTATCATTTAAAGTCTTTCCTGTGGAGTCTTAAATTATTTAGGTGTGGAAATGATTTGCCAACCAAGATGTCTCTAAAGAGGCTTTTCAAAGGTATCAGTGAAATCTAATTTGTCAGCGTATTCTATTATCTAACTTGGGAAACAATTTGTCTAAGCATCTAGGAAACTTCCTCTTACTCATTTACCCATAACACACTCTTCAGTAGGGTCTAGAGTATTTTCTCCTGATTTCAAATGAGATTATTATTTTTCTTTTGTGTGTATGGTACCAGGAATTTTTTTTTTTTTTTTTTTTTTTTGTGGTACGGGGGATTGAACTCAGGGGCATTCTACCTCCGAGCTATACCCCCAGCCCTATTTTTTTTTTTTTTTTTTGCGGTACTAGGGATTGAACTCAGGGGCGTTCTACCTCTGAGCTACACCCCCAGCCCTATTTTTTATTCTTTATTTTGAAACCGGGTCTCACTAAGTTGTGGAGTGCCTCACTAGGTAGCTGAGGCTGGCCAGGAATCCTCCGGTCTCAGCCTCTCGAATGCTGGGATTACAAGCGTGCGCCACCACGCCCGGCTTGTTTTTTATATTTTTAATTTTTAGTTTTTGGTACTGGGTGTTGAACTCAGAGGCATTCTACCTTGAGCTATATCCCTAGTCCTATTTTATTTTTATTTTTTGAAACAGGATCTCACTGGGTTGATGACAGTCTCACTACTTGCTGAGGCTATCCTGGAATCTGTGTTACTCCTGTCTAAGCCTCTTAAGTACTGACATTACAGGTGTGCGCCACCATGCCCGGCTGATACCAGGAATTGAACCCATGGCCATTCTGCCTCCAAGCTACACCCTCCAGACCTATTTTTTAAAATTTCGAAACAGGGTCTAAATTACTAGGGACTAGCTTTGCTTTTTTTTTTTTTTTTTTTGCAGTACTGGTGATGGAACCCAGGGGCATTCTATCTCCGAGCTATACCCCTAGCCCTATTTTTTATTCTTTCTTTCTTTCTTTCTTTATTTTTTTTGCGGTACTGGGGGTTGAACTCAGGGGCATTCTACCTCCGAGCTACACCCCCAGCCCTATTTTTTATTCTTTATTTTGAAACCGAGTCTCACTAAGTTGCGGAGTGCCTCACTAGGTAGCTGAGGCTGGCCGCGAACCCGGATCCTCCGGTCTCAGCCTCCCAAATGCTGGGATTACAAGCGTGCGCCACCACGTCCGGCTTTATTCTTTATTTTGAAACAGGGTCTCACTAAGTTGCAGAGGTCCTCACTGAGTAGCTGAGGCTGGCCTTGAGCCTGTGATCCTCATGTCTCAGCCTCCCAAGTACTGGGATTACAACATGCACCATCACACTCGGCTGCGGACTGGCTTTGAACCTGCAATCTTCCTGTCTCAGCCTCCCAAATGCTGGGATTATATGCATGGGCTATCATGCCCAGCCCTTGTTTGTTTTATTTATTTATTTAATTTTTTGCAGTACTGGGGATGGAACCCAGGGGCATTTTACCCCCAATATACACTCCCAGCCCTATTTTTTATTCTTTTTTTTTTTTTTTGTGGTACTGGGGATTGAACTCCGTGGCATTCTACCTCCAAGCTACACCTCCAGCCCTATTTTTTATTCTTTATTTTGAAACAGGGCCTCACTAAGTTGCGGAGTGCCTCACTAGGTAGCTGAGGCTGGCCGCGAACCCAGATCCTCCAATCTCAGCCTCCCAAATGCTGGGATTACAAGCGTGTGCCACCATGCCCAGCTTCCTACTTTTTATTATTTATTTATTTATTTATTTTTGCGGTACTGGGGATTGAACTCAGGGGCATTCTACCTCTGAGCTATACCCTCAGCCCTATTTTTTTATTCTTTATTTTGAAACCGGGTCTCACTGAGTTTCGGAGTGTCTCACTAGGTAGCTGAGGCTAGCCGCGAACCCAGATCCTCCGGTCTCAGCCTCCTAAATGCTGGGATTACAAGCG
The DNA here is from genome assembly GCA_004027655.1 of Graphiurus murinus. Lineage (NCBI taxonomy): Eukaryota > Metazoa > Chordata > Mammalia > Rodentia > Gliridae > Graphiurus > Graphiurus murinus. The sequence goes on from PVLC010043610.1 coordinate 6,949, forward strand.
TGCGCCACCACGCCCAGCCTATTTATTTTTTTTTGAAAAAAGGTCTCACTAAGTTGTGGAGGGCCTCACTATGTAGCTGAGGTTGGCAGCGAACCTGGGATTCTCCTGTCTCAGCCTCCCACATACTGGGATTACAAGTGTGCGCCACCATGCCCGGCTATTATTATTATTATTTTTATACTGGCGTGGCTACTTTAAATAAAACTAAAAACTTTATAGACAAATACTGTATTTTATTTTATTTATTTATTTATTTATTTTTTGCGGTACTGGGGATTGAACTCAGGGGCATTCTACCCCCGATATATACCCCCAGCCCTATTTTTTATTCTTTATTTTGAAACCGAGTCTCACTAAGTTGCGGAGCGCCTCACTAGGTAGCTGAGGCTGGCCGCGAACCCGGATCCTTCGGTCTCAGCCTCCCCAATGCTGGGATTACAAGTGTGCGCCTCCATGCCCGGCTCCCAAATAATGTATTTTAGATGGGCATCGTGGTGCACACTTGTAATCCCAGTACTTGGGAGGCTATGACCGAAGATTCCAGGTTCATGGCCAGCCTCAGCTACTTAGTGAGGCCCTCCACAACTTAGTGAGACCCTGTTTCAAAATAAAGAATAAAAAAATAGGACCTGGCATGTAGTTCGAAGGTAGAATGCCCCTGTATTTAATCTCCCGTACCACACACACACACACACACACAAAATACTGTATCTTTACCTTTTTGACTTGAGAGTCTAATAGAGTTTCTGGCATACAGGAACATTATAAATATTTGGAGATGTTAATGAATGGATGAACAAAACGACAGCCTAAAGATATATATATATATTTTTCCAGCACTGGGGATTGAACTCAGAGGCATTCTACCTCCGAGCTATACCCCCAGCCCTATTTTTTATTCTTTATTTTGAAACCGAGTCTCACTAAGTTGTGGTGTGCCTCACTAGTTAGCTGAGGCTGGCCTCGAACCCGGATCCTCCAGTCTCAGCCTCCCGAATGCTGGGATTACAAGCATGCGCCACCACCGGCTCCTAAAGATATATTGAATGGTTATTACATTTCCCTCTGGTGACCAAAGAGAAAGTGCAAAAAAACCAACTGAACACCTTGCTTTGTTGAAATGATAATTTGAGTTTGGCATAGTGAATGATTTGAGCTGGGTGTGGTGGTGCATACCTGTAATCCTAGTAATTGGGAAGTTGAAACAGGAGGATCCCAGGGTCTCACTAAGTTTTGGAGGGCCTCACTAAGTAGGTGAGGCTGGCCCAGAACCTGTGATCAACCTGTCTCAGCCTCCGGAGTACTGGGATTACAAGTACACCACCACAGCTAGCTCTTTTATTTCTCTAAAGATGGAATAAAATAAATATAACAACAACAAAATTACTCCTTTACTTCTCCCTACCCCTTATGTTCCCATTATTGGTAACCACTGTTGGCACGCTGGCACGTGTACTTCCACCTTTTTTTTTTTTTTTTTTGGTGGCACCGGGGATTGAACCCAGAGGCATTCTACCTTTGAGCTATACTCCGAGCCGAGTTTTTATTTCTTATTTGGAAACAGGGTCTCACTAGGTTGAAGAGAGTCTCATTGCTTGCTGAGGCTATCCTTGAACCTGCGATTCTCCTGTCTCAGCCTCCCAAGTACAGGGATTACAGGTGCCTGCCACCACACCCGACTTGTATATTGTCTTGAACTTGCAGTTATATGTAATATTCATATATGCTTAAAAAAAAATAGGGCTATAGGCTGGGTGTCGTGGTGCATGCCTGTAATCAAATACTTAGAGGGTGAGACTGGAGTATCCCAGGTTGGAGGCCATCCTTGGTAATTTTTTTTTTTTTTTTTTTTTTTTTGCAGTACTGGGGATGGGACCTGGGGGCATTCTACCTCCGAGCTACATCCCCAGCCCTATTTTTTATTCTTTATTTTGAAATGGTTTCACTAAGTTGCAGAAGGCTCACTAAGCAGCTGAGGCTGGCCGAGAACCCGGATCTCAGCCTCCTAAATGCTGGGATTACAAGTGTGTGCCACCATGCCTGGCTCATCCTTGGAAATTTAGCAGGGCCCTCAGCAACTTAGTGACCTCTGTTTCAAAATAGAAAATAAAATAGGGCTGGGGGTTGTAGCTGAGAGGTAGAATGCCCCTGGATTTAATCCTTGATAGATACACACACACACACACACACACACACAGAGGGATATAAGTGGGGTAGCATTCTTTGTTTTTTCTTTTTTTTTTTGGTAGTGGTGATGGAACCCAGAGGCATTCTACCTTTGAGCTACACGACAGCTCGATTTTCTTTCTTTTTTTTTTTTTACAGTACCGGGGATTAAACCCAGGGGCATTCTACTTCTGGGCTATGCCCCCAGTCCTATTTTTGTTTTGTTTTCTTTTTGCGGTACTGAGGATGAAACCTGGGGCATTCTACCTCCCATCTACAACCCAAGCCCTTTTTTTTTTTTTTTTTTTTTTTTGCGGAACTGGGGATTGAACTCAGGGGCACTCTACCTTCGAGATATACCCCCAGCCCTATTTTTTATTCTTTATTTTGAAATCGGGTTTCAGTAAGTTGCGGAGTGCCTCACTAGGTAGCTGAGGCTGGCCGCGAACCCGGATCTTCTGGTCTCAGCCTCCCAAATATTGGGATTATAAGCGTGCGCCACCACGCCCAGCCCCCAGCCCTATTTTTTATTCTTTTTTTAAAAACTGGGTCTCACTAAGTTGCAGAGTGCCTCACTAGGTAGCTGAGGCTGGCTGCGAACCCGAATCCTCTGGTTTGAGCCTCCCAAATGCTGGGATTACAAGCGTGCGCCACCACGCCCGGCTTATTCTTTATTTTGAAACAGGGTCTTACTAAATTGCAGAGTGCTTCACTAAGCAGCTGAGGTTGGCTGCGAACCTGGATCCTCTAGTCTCAGTCTCCCAAATGCTGGGATTACAAGCATGCGCCACCACGCCCAGCCCCCAGTCCTATTTTTGATCCTTTATTTTGAATCAGGGTCTCAGTTTTGGAGGGCCTCATTAAGTATCTGAAGCTGGCCTTGAACCTGCAATCATCCAGTCTCAGCTTCCCAGGTACTGGGTTTATAAGCATGTACCACCAAGCCCGGCTCTGATTTTCTTTCTTATTTGGAAACAGGGTCTTGCTAGGTTGATGAGAGTCTCAGTACTTGCTGAGGCTGTCCTGGAACCTGCAATCCTCCTGTCTCAGCCTCCCAAGTACAGGGATTACAAGGCATGCACCACCACACCCGGCTTGCCCAGAATCCTTGAACGCCCTGGGTGTGATTACCAGTCCCTTTAAAAAAGTTTTTAATTCCAGAGGCTGGAGTAGGGTGAGGTTTTTTTTTTTTTTTTTTTTGGTACTGGGAATTGAATCCAGATCTTTTTTGTGTGTGTGGGGATGGGTACTGGGATTGAACCCAGAGCATTCTACCTCAGAATGCTTCTGTCCCAGTCCCAGGTACTGCTCCACCACTAAATCTAAGAAAATCTATAAGTTTTTAGTGTATTTCATCCCATCATTGTATGTCCCTAACACTGGCATTAGTTGGTTTTGTTGTAAAATGTCAGTTATGTGGTGGCTTTCCAGTTGCTGAGAATTTTTACTCATATTAGTTATGTGGTCTGAACAGATGGGTGCTTGTGTCTAGTGTACTGAAATATGCTAAAGGAGTGGTTATTTTGAGTTTCATTGGATTCAGATGTGGCTGACACACTTTGGAGCTAGTTGTGTGTGTGTTTATTTATTTACTTATTTTTGTGGTACTGGGGATTAAACCCAGAGGCATTGTACCTTCGAGCTATACCCTCAACCAAATTTTATTTGGAAGCAGGATCTCACTAGATTGATGAGTCTCACTACTTGCTGAGGTTGTCCTCGAACCTGCAACCCTTCAGTCAGTCTCCTTCTCCCCAGTCCTGGGATTACTGCTGAGTTGCGTGTTTTTGTATATTTGCTTTTGTCCCCCCCCATGATTTGATCCATTCCTTTCCCTCACACTCCACTAATTCTAGATACATTCCTTGTATGTCCCATCCCTTAATTTCTGTGCATGGGAAGCAGTTGTCATCGATGGAGAGGATTGATGTATGCAGTTGATTTAATATGCAAACTTAAATCTGTCCACCCTTCTGAGGGCCAGCAGTTGATTAGTCTCGGGAAAGGAGGGCGAGGCCTGGAGAGTGTGATTTTCACCGTCAGATGTCTCCTTGTGGTAATTGCTTTGGAAGTCTGAGGCACTCTGGGAGGTACCTCCTGAGTGATGGGGGTGGGGGTCACTTCTAGTACCCAGGCAAAGAGTGGGCTGGCGAGCAGGAGAAGGGGCACGAGTCACCTGGCCCAGCTGTGGGATGCTTGGCTTTTAGCTTTGAGGTGGGGGCCAGGAGAGATGGGGGCAGCGCTAACAAAGAGAAGTCGCGTCCGGGCCGGGGCCGAGGGTAGCTGGCCTATCCCGGGCGGCTGACCTCCCAGTGGGCCTCCCCAGTTGGCTGTGTGGCTAGTCGCTCTGCTGGCTCCCTGGCTCGCCATTGGCTGTGAGACTGGAGGGGGGTCTTAGAGAGCTAGGACGGAGTTGAAGAGGCGGGGCTGGCTTCCGGCGGCGGAGAGGAGCTATAGGCAGCCGGCTGGGGGAGGGGGTGTCGGCGCCCAGTGGAGTGCTGTGCTCCTAGAGCCTGGCACCCAGAGTAGCCGCTTCCCCCTCCCCCTGCCTAGACCGCTGGAAGCTCTTCTGCTCCTTCCTCCCTGGGTGGGGGCGAAGTGGGCTGAGATGTCCCAGGCGGGCGGGGCGGAACCCGGAGTCCTACAGAGCGATGCGGAGTGAGCCTCACCTCTTTTCCAGGGCTCAAGGTGTGTGTGTGAGTGTGTGTGTCTGTGTGTGTGTGTGTCGGTGTGGCAAGGTGTGTGTGTCTGTGTGTGTGTGTGTCGGTGTGGCAAGGTGTGTGTGTGTGTCTGTGTGTTTCTTCGATCCTGACCCAGACTTCAGCCGACTTAACCTTGTAAGAAAAGGGGAAATGGAATGGGAAGTAAGATGTCCACGTCCCAGCAGTTTATAAGATTTTCCACTACTTCATCCTCCTTTCCTCCCTTCATCTCACCCCTGCGAACTGGGTAAGGAAATTCAGGACTCTAATGATGTGTCGATGTCTGTCGCGTAATAAAATGCACACACAAAAAAAGAGTAGCCTTTTTTTGTGTGACATCTGATGTAGTAAACTGCCAAAAAAAAAAAAAAAAAAAAAAAAAGGGCAGGCTAGGAGTGGGTTTTTGCAACTGTAGAGCCTTAATCAGCAACAACAATCTGGAAGGGGAAGAGAGTCTATGGAAAAAGAGAGCAGCCCCCCCCCCAACGTGGTTAAAGAAAATTCTGATAGTTGTTAGCGATGTACTCTGCTAAACTCTTTCCAGAGTACATTGTCACCAGCTTTCTGTAGTAGCTCAGCTCTGTTGGAGAGACCTAGTTAGAACCGGCAAACTTACCTTGCTGTTACTGAAACTTCAAAGTCTTCTGTTTTTCCATTGGAATATTTCTTTTTTTTTTTTTTTTTTTTTTTGCAGTACTGAGGATTGAAC
>PVLC010043611.1:0-12478 GCA_004027655.1 Graphiurus murinus
AAAAACATCAATATACTATGACCATTTAAACTACATATTTCTCTGTGGTGTACACTGTACGTTTTTATGTGTTTTTAATTTAATAATAAACTTATATTTTACTATAGCTTAAGATTTATAGGAAATTACAAAAATAGTACTGTTGTTTCCCATATATCCTATCCAGATTCCCCTATTGTTAACATCTTATATTAGTATTGTAGCTTTGTTACAGCTGATGAACCAAATCTATATTTTGTTCAGATTTCCTTAGTTTTTACCTAATGTCAACTTCTGTTCCAAAATCCTACCCAGGATACCAATTTACATTTATTAGGCATGTGCCCTTAGTATCCTCTTGATTGTGACGGTTTCTCAGAATTTTCTTGCTTTTTTATTACCTTGATAATTTACAGGAGTACTGGTCAGGTATTTTGTAGAACTTTCCTTAATTTGTATTTGTTTGCTATTTTTCATGATCAAACATTAGTTATGCATTCTAGTTTAACACAATTATAAATAAATCTGTTACAAACATCCATGTGCAGGGTTTTGTTTGGATGTGTTTTAAGTTTTCAAATCAGTTGGGTAAATACCAAGGAGCATGATTGCTAGATCGTATGGTAAGAGTATGTTTAGTTTTGTAATAAACTGCCAAACTGTCTTCCAAAGTAGCTGTACCATTTTGCATTCTTGTCAGCAATGAGTGAGAGTTCTTCTTGCTTCTCAATCTCTCCAGAATTTGGTGTTGTTAGGTTTTTTAATTTCAGTCAGTCTAATAGTATGTAGTGGTATCATATTATTGTTTAATTTGTAATTTTCTTATGACAAATGATACTGAGTATCTTTTCATATGTTTAATTTACATATGTATGTCATTTTCAGTGAGTTGTTTGTTCAGATCTTTGTTCATTACACATTTTTTCATATTGCCAAGTTTTAAGTGTTTTTACATATTTTTAATACAAGTCCTTTATCTTCTATGTGTTCTTAATTCCATTCGGTGGGTTGTCTATTGATTTTCTTTTTTTTTTTTTTTTTTTTGAGGTACTAGGGATTGATCTCAGGGGCATTCTACCTCTGAGCTACACCCCCCAGCCCTATTTTATTCTTTATTTTGAAACAGTTGCAGAGGGCCTCACTAAATACCTGAGGCTGACTGTGAACTGGGATCCTCTCGTCTCAGCCTCCCAAGAACTGGGATTACAAGTGTGCCACCATGCCCAGCTCCATCACCATTTTTAAAACAGCCTATATTTTAACACTGAATTATCTATGTTTAAATTTTAGATTCAGTTTGTCAATATCTACAAAATAGTTTGCTGGAATTTTGATTGAGATCTCTTTGATTTATAGATCAAGTTGGAAAGAGATGTTTTAACCATATTGAGCTTTCAAATTCATAAATTAATAGTTTTTCATTCATGGATTCCCAAATTTATTGGCTACCACCCCCTTTTCAGAAAAAAATTCTTCAGCACTCCCCCAGGGTGCTTCCACTGCCTCCCTATTTTCATTCAAAGTCTTCCAATAACACTGCAGGCTTCTACTGCCTCCATCACTCCAGTGCCCCCTAGAGGGGCACGTAGAATAGATTTGGAGGATGTAGAATAGATTTTTTATTTCTTTCATCAGGTATGGCAGATTTGTGAACATAGATACAATATATATCATTGTATACCTCTTGTGAGGTTTATTTTAAGTTTCTCTTGGTTTCATACTGTTTTTAAATTTCAGATTCCAATTGTTTAATGCTGCTATATTGGAAAGCAATTGACTTTTGTATATTAATAGTGTTATATTCCCTTATTAGTTCCCTGAGGGCTTTTTTGGTTTGGTGGATTTTGGGGGATTTTCTACATAGATAATTATTATTTCATTTGTCAACAACAACAGTTTTCTATTTGGCAGTTTATTACAAAACAAATGGAATAGTTTTTCCTAAACTATATATTGCCTTTTCTTTTTGCACAAAATCAGACTCCAATACAATGTTAAAAGGGAGTGGTAAGAGGTAACATACTTGTCTTTTTTTTTTTTTTTTTTTTGGTAGTGGGGGAAAGCATACAGTTTCACACCATTAGGTTAACTGTTTTTGTTTTGTTTTGCTTTGTTTCATTTTGTTTTGTTTTTGTACATCTTTGCTATCAACTTGAGGAAGTTGCCTCTACTGCTGATTTGCTGAGAGTTTCTGCCATGAATAAATGTTGGATTTGGTCAAATGCCTTTTATCTGCATTTACTGATATAATAACGTGTGTTTTCTTCTTTAGCTTATTTATGTGGTGGGTTGCCTTGATTGATTCCTAAATGCTGAACTAGTCTTGTATACCTGGAATAAGTTCTACATGTTTGTGGTTATTTATTTTTGGATTTAGTTTGCTAACATTTTGTTGAGCATTTTGCATCTATGTTCATGGAAAATATTGGTTCATGATTTTCTGTTCTTATAATGTCTTTGTAATGTAATTTCTGTTATTATAATGTCTGGTTGTGTATTACAGTAATCTGATCTTATTGAATGAGTTAGAAATTGTTTCCTCTGCTTGCATATTCTAGATTGTGAAAAATTGTTATTTCTTTCTTAAATATTTGGTAAAATTCACCAGTGAAACTGGGCCTGATGCTTTCTTTTTGTAAGCTTATTAGTTGTAATTCAATTTCTTTAATAGGTATATAGACCTGTCCTGATCTTTTATTTATCTTTGTATGAGTTTTGGTAGTTTTTGTCTCTCAAGGAATTGGTCCGATTCATCTTGAAATTATGAAATTTGTGAACATAGAGAAGTTAATAATATTCCTTTATTTGTATGTCTTTGGGCTTAGTTCTAATGACTCTTCTTCCATTTCTCATATTAGTAAAAAGTGTCATCTTTCTTTTGTTATTTACTAGTGTGGGTATTAATTTATCACTTTCATTGATTTTTTTCAATAAATCAGCTTTGGGTTTTGTTGATTTTCATCTATTATTTTCCTATTCGTAATTTCATTAATCTGCTCTAATTTTATTATTTTTCTTCCTTTTACTTTAGGTTCAAATGACTTTTATTTCTCTAGTTTCCTAACATGGAAAGTTAGATTATTGATTTTTAGCTCTTTCTTTTACCCTTATAGGTACACTTAATGCTAATAATTTTATCTTAAGCACTGCTTTTGCTGAAAATCATAAATTTTGATAAATTATATGCTGTCTTTTTACCATTGGTTTTTATTTTAATTCCACTTTGTATAAGAGTTGACTTTTTTCCCCCTGAGGCTGGCTTCAAATCTGCAATCCTCCTTTCTCAGCCTCCCAAATACTTTGATTATAGTCTTAGGCCATCATGAGCTGACTGACTTTTATATCTCTTCTTTTAAAATTTTTGATGTGTATTTTACAGTGTGTGTGTGTGTGTGTGTGTGTGTGTGTGTGTGTGTGTGTGTGAATATTCCATGTAAACTAGAGGAGACTATATATTCTACTGTTGTTGTATAGAACATTCTATTGGTGTCAATTAGATCAACTCTCTTCTTACTGAGTTTCTGTCAGCTTGGTCTATCAATTACTGAAAGGGAGATGGTGAAGTCTCTGACTCTTATAGTAGTAGATTTGTCCTATTTCTCCTAATAATTGTACTATTATTTTTTGACTCATCTATTATGACTCTATTGTCAGGTACATACATATTTAAGATTGTTATGTCTTTTTGGAGAATTGCCTTTTTATCATTATGGAATCTTTATTCTTGATAATAGTCCTTATTATGTAGTTTGCGTTGTGTTGCCTGAAATTAATAAAGCTACTCCAGCTTTACTTTGATTAGTTTTAGGTTATGATAGCATTCTTTAGTATTTCCCAGAGAAACAGAACCAATGGGACATGAATACACAAGGAAAGAGATTTATCATAAATGATTGTTTTAATCATTTGGTGAGTCCAAACTGTGCAGCAAAGACTGGAAGGCATGAGACCCAAGAGAACCTATGGCGTAGTTTTAGTCCAAAGACCAGCACGTAGAGACCCAAGAGATGTGTTCAAGTCCAAGGGCAGTCTGTTGGGAAATTTCTTCTCACTAGAGGAGGCTGGTCCTGTTTGTTTCATTCAGGCTTTCCACTGATTGGTAAGGCCCACCAACACTGTGGAGGGTTTTCTGCTGTCTCAAATTTCACTCATTTAGATGTCAGTCTCATCTCCAAACACTTTCAAGTTGACATATAAAATTAATTGTTGTACATTCACCTCTTATCAATTACCACCTATCTTAACCTCTGTAGGATACTATAACAGAATACCATAGACTAGGCAGTATAAACAACAGACTTTTATTTTTTACAATTTTAAAGGCTGGAAGTCCAAGATCAAGATGTTGGCAAGTTCAGTTTTCTGGTGAGTGCACTGAAGGGCAAGTTGCCTTTCAGATAATGGCCCTATTACTCTTCACATGAGAATCGGGAGAGTTCTCTGGTGTCTCTTCCTTTTCTTATATGAGCACTAATCCCATTATGAGGGCCTGCAATGGAGCAAATATTTATCCCCTTCCCCCATCATAGGTTGGAATCCTAGTCCCAAGGTGATGATATCAGGAGTTCTTATCATGAGAATGAAGCCCTCGTGAATAAGCACATGCCTTCCACTGTGTGAGGACACAGTCATATGATTCTTCATCTGTGCACCAGGAAGCTGGCTCTCAAAAGACACTGCACCTACCTGGACCTTAATATTGAACATCCCAGCCTCCAGAACTGTGAGTAATTATAAGTGACTATTGTTTATGGTATCCTCTGTTGTTTAATATCTTGTCATAGCTGCCGAAATGAACTGAAAGAGGGCTCTAAACTCAGGATCTTATCCAACATAACTACCTATTAAAAGCCCTACTTTAAAATAAAATTGCATTGGGACTTATGCTTCAACAAACAGATTTTGGAGGGACACAAATCTTCAGTCAGTAATAGCACTCTAGCACTCATGCTATTGGACACTGATTCGGAGCATATAAAACCTCCTGGGATACCTTCTGCTAGCCCTACAAGGTATGGCCACCTAGCCAGTGATGTACTGAATCTTCAAAAGGACATTCCAGCATTCTATCCATCCAGCTGCTTCAGAATGGTGGGGAACATGGTAAGACCAGTGAAATCCATGAACATGGACACGTTGTTGTACTTAATTTGCTGTGAAGTGAGTTCCTTGATAAAAATCAATGCTGAGTGGAAGAACATGATTTTGGATAAGTCATTCTGTAATCCTATGGATGGTTGTCTTGGCAGCGCACTGTGTGCAGGGAGGGTAACCCCAGATTCAGAGTTGAGTGTCTATTCCGGTGAGATGAAAACACTGACTCTTCCTTAGTGGAAGCATTTCAATGTAACCAGTCCTTCAGTAGAAAGATGGTTGATCATGCTGGGAAATGATTCATTAAAAGTAAATACATTTTTTGTGTGTGGTACTAGGGATTGAATTCAGGGGCATTCTACCTCCAAGCTATACCCTCAGCCCTATTTTTTATTCTTTATTTTGAAACAGGGTCTCACTAAGTTGCAGGATGCCTCACCAGGTAGTTGAGGCTGGCCGCAAACCCGGATCCTCCAGTCTCAGCCTCCCAAATGGTGGGATTACAGGCATGTGTCACCACACCTGGCCAAAAGCAAGTACTTTTTTTTTTTTTCCAGTACTGGGGATTGAACTCAGGGGCATTCTACCTCCGAGCTATACCCTCAGCCCTATTTTTTTTTTTTTTTTATTCTTTATTTTGAAACCAAGTCTCACTAAGTTGCGGAGTGCTTCACTAAGCAGCTGAGGCTGGCCGTGAACCTGGATCCTCCGGTCTCATCCTCCCGAATGCTGGGATTACAAGCGTGCACCACCACGCCCGGCTCAAAAGCAACTACTTTTAAGAGCTAAAAATTTAATTTTCTTTGCAAGTCATCCACTCATGGGACAACATTTTGGGTTTGGTTTTCAGAAATCTCAGCTCTGTGGTTACAGAAGATAAGGGTCTGTTTCAGGGCAGACAGAGAAAATTTTATGTCGTTTATGCAATGTTTGAGCTGGAAATTTCAATCCCTGATCTCATTAGTCTCTTTCCCCACTTTTCCCAGCAACATTAGTAGTAGTCAGCTATTCTCATTGTAATTATTAGTTTGACAAAGATGTTCTAAAGTTTCATATATACTATCACTTTCAGATATTTGCTTCTGTAACTGTTTGACTAGGAATATCTATTGATAATATTTTGTCTATTTTTGTTCTCAGATTATGGCATGGACTACAGGTGCTCTCTTTACTACAGGAAATAGTCATTAGTTAAATCTTATGAGATTAGAGAGTCAATTCCAGAAACTTCAAAATCAATTCAGAAAATTCATACTTGGAGCTCTTCTCCTCTAGAACTATTCTCAGTACCAAAATCTGTAAAAGTCAAAGTTCTCAAGAGAAACGATCCAACAAGGTGTATCTATCTATATTTAAAGGGATTTATGGTATGAAATTGACTTCCATGATTATGGAAGCTAGCAAGTCTAAATGTGCGGGTGTGCCCGCAGACTCGTGACCCAGGAGGGCTGATGGCATAGTTCCAAACTAAAGGCTAGCATGCTGGAAGCCCAGGATATTGGTGATGCAGATGAAATCTGAGGGTATTATGCTGGATAATACCCTCTTTCTTGAGGAGGCTAATCTTTTTGTTCTATTCAGGCCTTGAACTGATTCGATGAAGCTCACCCATATTATCAAAGGCATTCTGCTTACTCAAAGTTGGTCAAGTTAAATGTCAATCTCATTCACAACTGTCCTCCAAGTTGAGAAAAGTTAGCTATCACATTATTGTATATCTTTCACCACCTATTCAATGAATTAATTGATTTTTTTTGCAATGCTAAGAATCAAACCCAGGGCCCCATGGTGCATGCTAGGAAAGCACTATATCACTAAGATACAACTCCAACTCCTCCTCCCCTTTTTGAGACAGGATCTCATTGAGTTGCTCAGATTTGCCTTGAATTTGCAATCCTCTGCCTTGGCCTCCTGAGTAACTGGGATTGGGGAGCATCACTGCTCCCAGCTCCATATAGTTTTAACTTATCTGAGTGTTTATATTTAAAATGTATTTCTTGTGAATTGCATAGAGATCATTATTGGTTTCTTATTCTATTCTGACAATATCTGTCTTTTAATTGGTGTGTCTAGACCATTCAAATATAAGTGCATATCAGTGCAGTTTTTTAATATCTGTTATATTTGTAATTATTTTTATATATTTGTTCTTGGATACTCCCTCTTTGTTTACTGTCCCTGAAGTTGTTCGCATTTTGTGTAATTCCATTTTATTCCTTCCCTTAATACATCTATTTTATTTACTTGAACATTTTTGTGTATCCTCCCTAAATTCACAATATACATTTTAACTAATATAAATTTATTTTCAAATAACATTGTATTTCATCTAATGTACAGGTACCATATAGTGGAGTATTTCCAATTCCTCTTCCTTGTTTCTTTTTGACAGTGATGTCATACTTATCTACACGTTAAACTCACCTATACAGCTTTGCTACAATTAGTGTTTTCTGTTACATTTAGATTTAATATCACCATCTGCCCTGATACAATATTTTTTTATTTCTTGGGATTTTGAATTTCTTCCATGTGCTATTTTTTAAAAAATTTTTTTGTTTTGCGGTACTGGGGATTGAACTCAGGGGCGTTCTACCTTCGAGCTATACCCCCAGCCCTATTTTTTATTCTTTATTTTGAAACAGGGTCTCACTAAGTTTTGGAATGCCTCACTAGGTAGCTGAGGCTGTCCACGAACTCGAATCCCCTGGTCTCAACCTCCCAAATGCTGGGATTACAAGAGTGCGCCACCACGCCCAGCAAAAGACAGAATTTTATATGATGAAAATTACATGCTCTGTAGTATTTTCCAAACTAAGAATAATTTATCATATGTGACCCATTTTAATGTTTGAACAGCACCCGGCTTATTCTTTATTTTGAAACCAGTTCTCACTAAGTTGCGGAGTACCTCACTAGGTAGCTGAGGCTGGCCGCGAACCTGTATCCTCCAGTCTCAGCCTCCCAAATGCTGGGAAGTGTGCGCCACCACTCCTGGCTTCCATGTGCTATTTAATTTCCATATGTTTATAGATTTTCAGTTACACTTTTGTTACTGATTTCCAATTATCCCATTGTGGTCAGAGAACAGGCTCAATACAAATTTAGTACTTTACCATTTTATAAACTGTTTGTGTGATGCATCTTTCTTAATGAAAGGTTTTTGTGCTCTTGAAAAGACTTCTTAGTCTATTATTCGCGGGGGGAATATACTATAAAGTTGGCTGATAGTATTGTGTATGTCTTCTATATTATTATTGTTCTTTGTTATACTAGTTATTTGGCTACTGATAATCTTTTAATGTACTTATTATAATTATGGATTTGTCTAATTTTCCTTTCAGTTTGAGAGTGTTTTTTATGTATTTTGAAACTCTGTTATTTGGATTTTTTGAGATTATTTTTATGTCATCTTGATAAATTAACTTTTACCATTGTGAAATTCCCTACTTTTTCTGATATTTTTTTAATTCTAAAGCTTACATCTATCTGTCTATCTATCTATCTATCTATCTATCTATCTATCTATCTATCTACCATCTGTCATCTGTCTCTATGTGTCTATATCACCTACCTATCATCAATCATATATCTAATTTAGTACTGGGGATTGAACCAAGTTGTATTCTACCTCCAAGCTATATTACTAGCTCTTTTTTATTTTTCATTTTTTTGAAACAGGGTTTTGATAGGTTGCTGAGGGTCTCTAAAGTTTATGACGCTGGTCTCAAACCTGTGATCCACCTGTCTCAGCCTCCCAAATACTGGGATTACGGGCATGTGCCACCACATCTGGCTTACTTTGATTTTAATATAAGCATTTTGTTACTATGATAAGTGTTTGAATAGTATATTATTTTCCATCCTTTTATTTTAACTTATTCATTCCTTTATTTTTAAAATGTGGTTTTATATATTTATTTATGTATTTTTTAAAAATGTATTGGTACCTGCAATCATATATCTTGATGAGATACAGGTTGGTAGAGGCTTACATGCACACATCACTCATTTAGCCCTTCCCCACTTCTCACCCTATTCCCTCCCCCTTCCCTCCTTCTTGTGTTCAGCATAGTGATTGACTTTGATAGGTTTATGAATGTACATCATGTGCATTCCCTCATCACCTTCAGTTAAATCACCTTCTTTGCACATCTAACTTTCTCCTTCATCTAGAGTCCCTTCCAACATCCACTTTCTCCCTAGCTTCCGCATATTAGGGAGAGCATCTTATTGTTTTACTTTTTGTGATGGACTAATCTCACTTAGCCTAATGTTTTCCAGTTCCATCCATTTCCCTGCAAATGACATAATTTTGTTCTTCTTTATGGCTGTGTAAAATTTCATTTTGTACATATCCCATAGCTTTGTAATCCAATCATCTGTTGATGGACATCTTGGCTGGTTTCATAGTTTGGCAATTGTAAATTGTGCAGCTATAAACATAGATAGGCATGCATCAGTCTGGTAGTTTGGTTTCCATTCATTTGGGTAGATACCCAGAAGTGGTATTGCTGGGTCATTAGACTGAAGAGCTTCTGTGCAGCAAAGGAAACTATCAAGAACCTCAACAGAAAGCCCACAGAATGGGAGAAGATTTTTGCTAGCTACTCATCTGAAGGACTAATATCTAGAATATACAGAGAATTTAAGAAACTCACCACTAAAAAAATAAATAACCCAATAAAAAAATGGGCAAGTGAATTAAGTAGATACCTCACAAAAGAAGAAACACAAATGGCTAAAATATGTATAAAAATGTTCAATGTCATTACCAATCAGAGAGATGCAAATCAAAACTACCCTGAGATTTCACCTAACCCCAATTAAATTAGCAATGTACTCTAGTACATTGTTGGTGGGATTGCAAATTAGTGTAACCACTTTGAAAAACTGTATGGAAGATCCTCAGAAGAATGGAAATGAACCTAAAATGTGATTCTTTTAGTTAACATTTAGTTCTTCTTTATGCATTCTTACTATCTTTTACATTTTACTATAATGTTGAGAATTTTTCCATTTAATATATTTATCAACATGGTTGAGTTTAATTCTACCTTCTTTTCTTTTTCTATTTGATTAATCAGTTTTTCACTCCATGTTTCCCCCTTTTATGCTTTTGAAGTAATTGATGATTTTTTGGTGTTTCCCGTATTGACTTATGAGCTATATATTTTGGCTTTATGTTTTAACATTTACTCGATAGTTTAAAGCATGCATCTTTAATTTATCTTAATCTATTTTTTTTTTTGCGGTACTGGGGATTGAACTCAGGGGCGTTCTACCTCTGAGCTATACCCCCAGCCCTATTTTTTATTCTTTATTTTGAAACCGAGTCTCACTAAGTTGCGGAGTGCCTCACTAGGTAGCTGAGGCTGGCCGCGAACCCGGATCCTCTGGTCTCAGCCTCTCGAATGCTGGGATTACAAGCATGCGCCACCACGCCCGGCTAATCTATTTTCAAACAATATTGTACCACTTCATGTGCAATGCAAAGACATCAAAAAAACATACTTCCAAAAGAACCCTTAAAACTCAGTAATAAAAAGACAACCCAATTTTAAAAATGGGTGAACAATCTGAATGGACATTTTCTCAAAGATGATATGAAAATGGCCAAAAGGCACATTAAAAGATGCTCAAAATCATTAGCCATCAGGGAAATGCAAATCAAACCACAGTGACATGCCAATTCACACCCACTAGGATGGCTGCAATAAAAAAGATAAATAATAAAGTTTAATGAGGAGGTGGAATCATTGAAACTCTCAGACATCCTAGTAGGAATATAAAATGATGCAAGTGCTTTGAAAAACAGTCTTACCATTATTCACAAGGGAGCACCTAGAACTACCATATGACCTGTCAGTTCCACTCTTACATGGTCAGGAGAGTGGAAAATATATTTACACAAAACTTGTACACAAATAATCATAGTGTTACCATTCTTAAAAGCCAGAAACTAAAAACAAGCTAAATGTCCATCAACTGATAAAGGGATAAATAAAATGTACTATATCCAAATAATAGAATAGTACTTGCTTATAAAAATAAATGAAATACTGATGTGTGCTACTCTGAGAATGAGTCTTGAAAACATCATGCTAAGTGAAAGAAGCCAATCATGTTTCATATCATATGATTCCATTCATATAGGAATTCTCAAGAAGAAATTTTATAGAGGCAGAAAGTAAATCAGTGACTGCTTAGGATCAGGTAGGGGAAATACAGTAGGGGGCTGATGGCTAAATGTACAAGATTTTTTTGAAGGAATGAAAATGTTCTAAAACAAGTTATGGTTATGGTTGTACAACTCTGTGACTATTGGAAACCACTGAATTGTATAGTGTAAATGAGTGTAATATCTTATGTAAATTATATATCAATAAAGCTATTACAAAAATGGTATACTTCCAAATTATTCCATCCTATCTTTGAACTCCTTTTGTCATATATTTTACTTCTCTAAATAATATAAATCGCAAAATATTTTGTTATTTTATTTATTTATTTATTTATTTATTTATTTATTTATTTATTTATTTATTTTTTGCGGTACTGGGGATTGAACTCAGAAGCATTCTACCTCCGAGCTATACCCCCAGCCCTATTTTTTATTCTTTATTTTGAAACCGAGTCTCACTAAGTTGCGGAGTGCCTCACTAGGTAGCTGAGGCTGGCCGCGAACCCGGATCCTCCGGTCTCAGCCTCCCGAATGCTGGGATTACAAGCATGCGCCACCACGCCCGGCTTGTTTTTTATTGTTCTAACCCACTGCTTTCTCCCTAAGGAAACTCCCTCTGCTGTGTGCAATATCCCAGGGAGTATAAACTAAACAGGGTATGGAACTAAAATCACCACATAGCTAATGAAGTATTCTATGGAAAATGAGGCAGGAAACCTTTTCAGGAGTGGTATCATAATTAGTTGGATGTGGCCACACAAAGGCACAATTTTAGAAACAGGTATTTACAATAGGAGATTTGAAAGGTCACATGCAATGGCTTGAAAGGTGGAAAATCATTACTTTCAATCATGTGTCAATCTGGAAGCCAAATCAGACATTTTAAAGTATGTTTTCAACTGACTACAATTTGACTAAAGTTTAAAAAAGGAAAATATGGTGCTTTGTCAATAGATTGTCTGTACAGCTAATTACCGATTACATATCACTAAGAGTTTGATACCTGTCGAGTTGTAACCTTCGATTTCCCCAGTATGTGGCATGTGGTTGGGCATTCTAACTGATAATTAGAGTCCTGGTATCTAAAAAAGCATTGTCTTTTTAAAACCCACAATATTACTTCAATATGGAATAATCCTTTTTCAGTGAGTTTAGAATAATTATTAGGTGGCCAGCTTATTCTAAGCAATGTTCAGCTATTCTACTTCTGGTGACACCTGT
>PVLC010043612.1:0-12483 GCA_004027655.1 Graphiurus murinus
ACGCCCTCAAGCACGTGATGTAATTACACAATCATATCAAGGTCACTCACCAAAGTGAGCCTGAGGGGGAGGGAAGGGGAGGGGATTGGGGTGGGAATTGGGGAAAGGGTCAAATGACAACTGTGTGCAAATATGTTGTTAACAATCCGTACGCAACAAAGATGTATGCTATATTGCACGAATTACTACAATAAAAAATAAAAAAAAAAATAAAAAAATAAAATGAATGACAAGTGGGCTGCAACTTTCATTAGACCCCAGGCATTACCCAAGAAGGTTATTTAAGAGGAATTGTAAATGGTGGATTTCAAAGAAGAAAACACATGTTCCATAGAGTAACCTGTGATAGTCACACACGCAGGCAGTGGGATCCAGTGGGACAAGTCCAGTAGTTCATCAAGCTTTCCTTTGTGGGGATGCAGGAGGAAGTTGAGTGAGGAGAGTATCTGGGTCTAACACATTCAGGATCTAAGAGGATGCAGAAACGATGGAAACTGTCACACGCATCTAAAAGTTCTATCTAAGTTTAAAAAGGAGATTATTCAAATAATAATATTTTTTTCTGAAATAGCATTGTAAGAGGCACACTTAAATGGTAATGCATGTGGAATAAAGAAGTATGGGTATAGTAGAGAAATTGAGGTCTGAGAAAGTTTGTAAAGAAAAACTGAGGAAGATTTTATGAGATATCTTAAATAATAACAGTTGGTCATAGATATTAATAAGGAGAATATCATCATTACTAAATTGAGAAGACACTTGATATGCAGAAGTCCTTCAAGAAGTATTTTTACAAGAGTATTTTGACCACCATTGCAAGTTTGTAATTATTACAGAATCTTATTTGATAATTACTATCAGGTAATAATGCATGAGAATATTTCTTTAATAGTCTCCTTGTTTTGTTTCCTCTTTTTGGTAGGTTTTACAAAAGCAACTCCAGTCTCATTCTAACTTTCATGTGTCTTTCCTTCCTTTGCTGTCTCTTCAGCAACCCTTCTGCCCATACTGTGTGTCTTCCCAAGCCAGCAGATGCTGAGGGCATGAAGGAGAGACCCACTGGCTCTGCTCTTTGGGTAGAAGGTGGAGGCAAAAGGATCTGCTGGGAAGGAGGTGCCCTGACGCCATGATGCTCCAGCCTATCCTGCTTTTGCACCTTGTCCTACCATATACCCTAGTGGTGGACATTCAGGTTTGTGGCCCTAGCTTCATCAAATATTGTTTAACACAACCACGTACAGTGGGGTCATAACCCAGAACATACGTGAGTTTCATTACTGTGGAATTCGAGTGATTCCAGAACAACTATCTAGGTTTTATGGATACTCTTCATGGTGAATTATCCATGGATGCCCCATTATTCAGTCAGATGTGGGACTCTCTGTGGGGTAGAAAGTCAATAACTGAAATATGTTTTGCATATCAGTGGAAAGATGAGAGGGTACTTTGTACCTTGCCTGCATGCCCTACTCCTTCAGATGCTCAAAGGTGCTGCTTTTTAAGGAGAGGCAATCTGTGAGCATAAAATACAGTAAATACCCTTGCCTCACACTTCTACCATGGTGCAACGTCTTTTTTTTTTCCTGGCATAGATCCAGCGCACAGAACTGGAGAGTGCAAGAGAATGTCTTCAGCTTCAGCCTAGTCATGAATCTCATCTAGCAGGATGTCCCCAGCCTCAGGTAACTGTGCATGATGCAGTTCTCTGCTGTCAATATCTTCTTAATTAGCCCCCACGCCTTCTTCCCGCAGGCCAGAGAGAAGCTGCCCCTCGCTCACCTGCTCCTTCACTAAGTAGATATAGTCAGTGGTGTCTGTAGTCTGAAACTGCGGAAGCACATTCCTGTTCTCCACAGTCCTCATTATATCCAGATGAAATGATGAGGAGCTTGTGCCTTTTCTTAGGCAGGACTTTCATGGGTGCCTCTCTCTCAGTAAGGATATGGAGGGTGAGTTTGACCCAGCTAAAGGTGTCCAGGCCCATGCCCCTCAGGATCCTATAATGGTATCCTCACAGAGAAAGCTGGGTATGAGTTGTGGCCTTGCTCTTCCTCCTCCTAGCATTGTATCTCAAAAGCCCCCCCAGAAACTAATGATTCTAGCTCAAAAAAATGTAAATAAAATAATAAATCAAACACACACATACACACACACATATCAAACCGTTCCTTCCTTCCTTCAATCCTTTCCTCCTTCCCTCCTTCTTTCCTTCCTTTCATACTTCCTTCCTTCCTGATGGACCCTGGGGACATTCCACCTACAACCTACAGCCCCAGCCCTATATTTCATTCTTTATTTTGAAACAGGGTCTCAAACAAATCAGATAAAAAGCTATCTAAGCAGTTAAAAGTGAGCCCAACAGTTTGCAGATTAAATATTACCCTGTCTGCATATCATATTTAGCAAAATGCTAATAATTCTGGTTACTGGTATTTTTATTTTACCAAAAATGTATCAAACAGAGTAATATAAACCAACCAGTACTTAAAAAAGGCAGTTGAATCAAAATCTTAGAATAACCTGGAACACATTAAGGTTATCTGTTTTATGGCTAAATTTTGAAATTATTCTTTGAATTCTTATAAAGGTTGTGGACAGAATTTTCTGGCAAAGCACTTCCCATAGCAGCATGGTTTTTCAGAAGCCTCTATGGACTCTTTTTTTCTCTTCTTATTCTCATAAGTGTGTTTAAGTTAACTTTTAGACAATTTACATTTAACAAGAATAGTGTAAAATAAATGTCCAATCAATCTACAAAACATGTAATCTATAAGGATAACAAAATTTATCTTAAAAGAAGCAAAACATTCAACAGATTTAAATTATGAGGTGAATAGGAAAAAAGAGATAGAGAATGAAAAGTATTTTTCCTGTTAACCCTTTAATTTCAATTTAATATGGTCATTAAAAAAAAAAACAACAAGAAATTTGAGTGAGATAAAAAATATCAAGGTAGGTGATCAGAACCATAAGAAAATTCCCCAGAAAACACTATAAGATATAATCAGGAGGAGAATTTTATTAAATAGTGGGTTGGAAGTCTCTGCCCAATGAGCAAGGTGGCTGAGACAGCACCCACAAAACTATTCTAGGAAAGATGGAGGAAGCTTTTCTGGTTTGAAGTTAATTCTGCCCAATGTCACTGGAGACAGTGTTTTTAACAGGTTGAATTAAATTCTAACCTCCGGTGCCACAAAGATGCAAAAAAAGTTAAGAATAATCTTTATTCCTTTTACCAGCCCAAATAAACTTAATAGTACTTAACTAAAAGATAATATATAGAAACTCCACCTTTTTCTCCACCTTTTTACTTAATGATAGAATCCTTAGGAACATCCCAAATAAAGAAGCCTCCACCCAAAAGAGGGAAGCCTCACTGTAGGCAAGACTCGCAGAAGCAGGAAAGTTAAGTCATGGAAAAGGAGAGTGCACAGGGCTTGATGACAGGGCCCCAGTTGGTTCCATCAATCACTGTTTCTCTATGAAAGTTGTCTTGCTCCAGCTCCCTTCATGTTTGCCAGGGATGTCAAACCACGTAAATAATAAAGAGATGGTCTTCACAAAAATTTATAATTTATTTTTTTATTTCTGTTTTTTTTTTTACTGATGCATTGTAATCATAAATCTTGATAAAGATTCATCCTAACCCCAATTAGAATGGCAATCATTAAAAACCTAATAATGAGCTGTGTGTGGTGTCACACGCTTGTAATTCCAATACATAAATAAATAAATAAATAAATTAATTAATTAATAAAAACACAAAATAAGTGCAGGTGAGGGTGTGGAGAAGAAGGAACTCTGATACACTGTTGGTGGCATTGCAAATTTGTTTAATCACTTTGGAAAACAGTGTGAGTGTGGAGTATCCTCAGACAGACAAGAATGAACCTACCATATGACTCCCATATACTACTCCTGGGTATCTACCCTAAAGAAATACAATATATCTTTTAATTAATTTTTTATAATTTATTTTTTACACTTTCATTTTTACTTTGAAATAAGATCTAGATAAGTTGCTGATATTCTCCCAAGTTGCTGATGATCACCCAACGTTGCTACATCATAGTTAGGTTCAGAGTGACAGAAGCATACAAGTACAGTTCATATATTGTGTATTTCACTCTGGGCCCTCCCTACAGATGACGTCATATATGAACAAAGGATTATTTGAGTAGATTCCATCATCAGATGTCCAATTTGTGCTCCCTACTTCCCTTCAGACTCCCGCCCCTATTACACTAGTATCTCTCCCTCATTTATCTAAAGTCCTCTTTGTTCCCCAGTGTCCCTCTAGCTTCTAATTATGACTGGAAATATATGGCCCCTCACTTTTGGTGACTGTTAATATTATTTAGTTTACTATTCTTGAGTTCCATACATTTTCCTGCAAATCCACTATATATATATATTATATATATATATACACACACACACACATATATATACCATAATTGTGTAAGTCTTTCATCAACAAATGAAAGATCTGGAAATTAGATCAGGGACTATTTCCAAATTTTTTGAAAGTTTGTCTACTGTGAATTTTGCTGCATGTACCTCTATAGTACTCTGACTTTAATTTCTTTGGGAAGATTCTTAAAAGTGGTATGACTGGATTGTATGGTGACTTCATTCCCAGTCTTTTAAGAAACCTCCATATTTATCTCCATATCATCTGTGCTGATTTGAAATTCCCACAACAGGACATAACATTTCCTATTTGCACATCAAGAGCATTTCTTATTGATTATATTTTTGATGATTGCCATTCTAACAGGAGTTAGATGGGATCTCACTCTCATTCTGATTTGCATTTCCCTGATTTCTAATGATGTGGAACATTTTCCATATATTTACTGAACATTTGTGTATCTTCTTGGAGAAGTATCTTTTAAGATCAATTGCTCACTTTTATTGAGTTCTTTGTTTTTTTAAATGTTTAAGTATTTAGCATCTATAAATTCTAGATATTAATCTCATTTTATAAGAGTAGCTAGCAAAAGTTTTCTCCCATTCTGTAGGCTTTTCCTTTTGGTTCTTCATACTTTCCTTTGCTTCACAGAGCTTTTATTCTTATGCCATCACACTTGTTGATTTTTGTTCTCATTTCCTGAGCTTTGGGTCTTTTTGTGGAAGTCTCTAGCAGTGCCTATATGCTGGAAAGTTTGTCCTAAGCTCTCATCCAGTAGTTCAAAGTCCTTTATATAATTTCCAGATATTATATCCATTTTGAGTTGACTTATGGGTTGCTTGAAAAATTGGGATTTAAGTGTATTCATGTACAAATGATTAACTATTCTCCATTTGTTGAAAAGGCTAGATTTTTACAGAATCATTTTGGACCCTTTGTCAAAAATCAAGTGGTTATAGGTTTAGGAGTTTGTTTTTCTATCTTCTATTCTTTTCCATAACTCAGTGTGTCTGTTCATGTGCCAGTACCATCATATTTATCATTATTTATGGTATCAGGATAAACTGGCCTCATAGAATATTTGGAATACATTTTCTCTTCTCCAAGGTTGTTTATATTCTTGGTATTCTTAAAGAGTCTGTAATTAATTTCTATTAATTGTTTAAAGGCATGTGTTGTTTAAGCAATGAAGTCATCTCAACTCATGCAGCATTTGACACCTTCAACAACCATAGGAGACTGGAGAGGGATCCTTCGACCTTGGGCCATCAGGAAACCTCAGCCTGTGCCATCATCTACAACTGGCTTACTGATGCAGAGCACTGTGAGTGATATGAGTGTGATTCTGAACCACTAAACTATGTGATCATTTGTAATGGAGCAATATGTAAGAAACGGAGTTCTCATGAACTATAATGAGGTTTCCTTGATGAAATAGTAAAACAGATGATGACATTACAGGCAATCTAGGTAAAATACAAAGGAAGTGTGTAATTCAGTTAATAGTTGTGTACTAGCGCCAACTTTCTAGTTTTCATTAATATACCACCCTGTTGCAACATCTTAACATTACATGATGCTCTTTGTTAAAAAACCTGGGGTAAAAATCATTGAGATTTATCATAGTTCTACAATATGTTTTCCAATATATGTCTAAATTTTTTATACCAAAATAGGAAGTCATCCTAAAATAGACATAAACCAGAAACCTTGGGCTCAGGAGGTAAATGGACATGTACTGGGAGAACATTAAAGTACCTTCTCTTGTATACAGCACTCCAAGCACAGACTCACCTGTTCTAGGAAGACACCGTCTAGCTCTAGGCCTCTCCTCCTCTTTCCTCATCCTCATTTTCCTTCCCATTATTCACTCCATAGATGTTTTTATCCAAAACCACTTCTTCAAAGAAAGATACCATTCTCTCACATACTCAGGGAATCCTACTTAAACATATTGTCATGGAATGTTTCTTCAAGATCATACTAAAAACTTTTTATAAAAGGTTACTTCACATATGAGAGAAACATATGACCCCCAAGATTATGAAATTGAATGATTTCACCTAGGATTATGTCCTCTATTTCCATTCATTTTTCTGCTATGACAGACTTGTTCCCTATAGAGTGAAACTTCATTATGCATATATACACATTTTCTTTATACCCTTTTTTCTTCATGGCCATCTGGGTTGGTTTCCTATGTTGCTATTGTGAATTGTGGTACTATCAACATACATATGCATGTATCAGTATAGTATTGTAATAGTATTCTATAATAGAGTATTCTATTCTACAGTATTCTAATAATATTTTATTCTACAATATTCTAATGCTATTCTATAGTATATTATTATACTCTACAGTATTCTAATAGTATTTAATAGTATTCTATTCTATAGTGTTCTATTAGTATTCACAATATAGTTTGTCGTGATAGTGACATGCATACACAGAGCACTTGATATATGAAATTTCTAGCAGGTGAAGTCAAGTGGTTGCTATAGGCCGTGCAGTGCAAAAAGGGGAAATTTCTCATTTAAAAATAGAAGAATAAAGATGATGCAGCATATCCCCAGCCCTCCGAGAGGTGATCTAAAAGGTGGGCACATGAAGCTCTGATGATCCTGCACATATACTGGATAAACAAAATATCCCACAGCAGGAGGACTATACACACACAGACACACAGACACACACACACACACACACACACAGCTCTGTGTACACAGCCACAGCTCTCTTATGGACAGCACCAGGTTTGTGTCCAGGACTCATGTCTGCAAAGCTTGCAGAGTCATAAAGCTGCACACCACCTCCACCAACATCCACAGGATCAAGACCCATAAAGTCCATAATCATGGGATTCATTTTCCACACTACATCCTTAACATCGGATAAAATGGGCTTCTATGGCCTGTAGATATGCAGTCATAGACACAAATGCCCTGGATAATGTTTTGCAATTTGAAATCAGTAACATGATATTTGTGTGCTATTATTTATGGGACTTGTACTTCAGGAAACCTTTTCCCTCTTCCAACAAACATGCATGATGACTTAAATTTGACACAATAGAATATGGACTTTATTAAGTTCACATTCTTTAAATAGTGGTTCTAAGTTAGCCAGTAATGTGTTAAGACAAGTTTTAAAAATGTATGGTAAATATTTTCTGTCTAAATATTTTCTCCTAAATAAAAAAAGACAAGAGTGGCAGGTCATATGAGAAACACGCTTGGATGTGGACAGAGGGACCCATCTTGGAATGACAATGAGGAATATCAAGCCTGAGAGTGTAGGATTAGGAAGGACCAGGGATGATGCATAATTCTAGGGAGATGATGCCACAATCTCAGGCACAAAAGACACAGTGCTCAGCATAAAGTCCCTAATATTATGATGTCCCTTCATACAACCTAAGAAACCACATGGTCGATAAACCTAAACCTTCTCAGCAATATTAACAGAAGATAGTCTGTATACTAGAATACTCAGAAAAACTTAACCACAAACAACACAAATTCACACCACAACATGGGGCAGAAACTCCACACCCTGTGTCTGCACGTTATCCTGAAGAGAAGTTGGAGTTCAATGTATAAATGTCTCTTATGTTTCAGATCAGGAATTCTTAAATTGAATATTAGATGCCCACAGAATCATAAATTTGTGATTTGTTTCTTTATTTGCATATTTTGCAGAAAACACTAAAGCCTACTACAACTTCCATAATATTCAAAAATAGAGGTGACCAGAGCAACAAGAGTGAAGAGGAAACCATTTGATAAGAAACATAGCGTATCTCCCTCTGTAACAGCAATTACAAAGTGATTTGTATAACATTCATCCATAGAATTAGAAAGACAAGTGGCAAAGAAGAAATAGAAAAAGTAGTGATTGTATGGATTGAATAATGATGCCTAGAAGGCTGGTCTCAGGGAGCATTCTTCTTTTTGTGAGATGAGGGCAAAAAACCTCAAGATACAAATTCTTCCAAATTTTTTTTATTATTAATTGGTGCATTATAATCATACATTTTTGATAGGTACAGGCTAATAAAGGCATATATGCACACATTTCTCATTTAACCTATTCCTCAATTCCCATCCCAGTCCCTCACTCTCCATCTCAAATTCAGTTTAGTGATTGATATATTTGTGAAAGTACATCATGTGCATTAGAGTCCCCCCCTCCCCATCACCTTCCCTTTAGTCAACTTCTTTGCTCATCTAGGGTTTTTCCTTTTTCATCTGGAGAACCTCTTATGCCCCATCTTCCTGGAATCCGCATATTAGGGAGTACATATGCTTTGTAACTCTTTGTGATTGACTAATCTCACTTTACATAATATTTTCTAGTTGCATCCATTTCCCTGCAAATAACATGATAAAAGTGATATTTCTAGTTCAAACTTTGAAGAAACATTTTGCTATTTTTATCTTCCTTTGCCATGGAATTCTGTGCCATAGTTTATAAAATTATTTATCCATATATATCACACACTTGCTCTTTCTACTTTGCTCTTGAGGTCTCTGTGTTTACAGTGGCTATAATATTGAAGAGTCTTATACTATGAGGAGAATTTTTTCTGGATATTTACAATGTGCTCTTCATGGGATGCTTTTTTAAAAGTGTATTAGAAATTTCAGAAACAGTTGGGAGTGGTAAGGCATACCTCCAATACCAGTATTTGGGTGGCTGAAGCAAGAGACTGTTGATTCTGATATCAGCCTAAGCCATTGAGAAAGATTCTCACAACCTAGTGAGACCCTGTTTCAAAATACTCGGGGTGTAGCTTGGAAATAGAATAACCTGCTTTCAATCTCCCAATACAAACACAGAAGTAATCCCAGAGAGAATATGTCAGGAAACAAAGACAGTCATAGAATGAAGGACAAGTGGGCTGCAACTTTCATTAGGTCCCAGGCATTACCCAAAAAGGCTACAGGGGACTAGTAACTGGTGGATTTCTAAGAAGAAAACACATGTTCCATAGAGTAAACTGTGAGAGTCACGCACACAGGCAGTGGGATCCAGTGGGACAAGTCCAATAATTCATCTAGCTTTCCTTTGTAGAGTGAATCCAGGAGGAAGTTGCAGGAGTAGAATAACTGAATCTAATCCATTCAGAATCTGCGAGGATGCAAATAAAATGGAACTGGTCACAATCTTCTAAACTTTCAATCTAATTTTAAAAAGGAGATTATTCAAAGAATAATATTTTTCCAAAATAACACTGTTATAGGCATACTTTAACAGACATCCTTTGATGGTAATGCATGTTGTATAAAGAACTTGGGTGTAGCAGAGAAATTCAGGTGTAATGAAGTATTTGAGTAAACACTGTGGAGGATATTATGAGATATGTTAAAAATAACAGTCATAGACATTAATAAGGAGAGTGTCATCATTACTAAGTTGAGCAGACACTTGATATGCAGAAGTCCTTCAAGAAGTATTTTTAAAAGGATATTTATGCCACCATTGCAAGTTTGTAATTTTGACAGAATCTTTTTTGATAGTTCCTATCAGGCAATAATGCAAGAGAATATTTCTTTAAAATTCGCCTTGTTTTGTTTCCTCTTTTTGGTAGATTTGACCCAAGCAGCTCCAGTCTCATTCTAACATTCATGTGTCTTTCATACATCCTTCCTTTGTTGTCTTTTCAGCAACCCTTCTGCCCATACTGTGTGTCTTCCCAAGCCAGCAGGTGCTGAGGGCATGAAGGAAAGACCCACTGGCTCTGCTCTTTGGGGAGAGGGTGAAGGCAGAAGGATCTGCTGGAATGGAGGTGCCCTGACGCCATGATGCTCCAGCCTCTCCTGCTAGTGCACCCAGTCCCGCTGCTCACCCTGGTGGTTAACACTCAGGTATGTGCCCCTAGCTTCATCAAATATTGTTTAACACAAACACGTACAGTGGTGATAATAACCCAGATCATGCATGAGTTTCATTACTGTGGAATTCGAGTGTTTCAGGAGCAACTCTCTAGGTTTTATGGATACTCTTCATGGTGGCTCAGCCATGGATGCCCCATTATTTAGTCAGATGTGGGACTGTCTGTGGGGTAGAAAGTCAATAACTGAAATGTGCTTTGCATATCAGTGGAAAGGTGAGAGGGTAGTCTGTACCTTGCCTGCATGCCCTGCTCCTTCAGTTGCTCAAAGGTTATGCTGTTTAAGGGGAGGCCATCTGTGAGCATAAAATACAGGAAGTACACTTGCCTCACATATCTACCATGGTGCAACATCTTATTTTCCTGGCATAGCTCCAGGGCACAGAACTGGAAAGTGCCAGAGAATGTCTTCAGCTTCAGCCTAGTCATGAATCTCATCTAGCAGGATGTTCCCAGCATCAGGTAACTGTGCATGATGCCCTTCTCTGCTGTCAGTATCTTCTTGATCTGCCTCCACGTCTTCTTCCCACAGGCCAGAGAGAAGCTGCCTCTTGCTCACCTGCTCCATCACCAAGCAGATATAGTCAGTGGTGTCTATAGTTTGAAACTCTTGGACCACATTCATATTCTCCACAGTCCTCATTATATGCAGATGAAATGATGAGGAGCTTATACCTTTTCTTAAAGAGGACATTCATGGGAGCTCCTCTCTCAGTGAGGATATGGTGGGTGAGTTTGACCCAGTTCAAGCTGCCCAGGCCCATGCCCCTCAGGATCCTATAATGGCATCCTCACAGAGAAAGCTGCCCATGAGTTGTGGCCTCACTATTCCCAATCCTAGCACTGTATCACAAAAGCCACTGCAGAAACTAATGATGCTAGCTCATAAAAGAGTAAAACAAAATAATAAATCAAACACACACAGACATGTGCACATGGAAAAAAAATCAAATCCCCAGCAAACAAATCAGATACAAAGCTTTCAAAGTGAGCCCAACAGGTTACCAACCACAATATCCCTGTGCTTTTGTTCAAAAAATTAGACTCATTTATCTAGTTGTTACTTGTTGCTCTATCAAATTCACACCCTGTGATGTCACTAAAAGTAATGCCTGTGTCATGTTAGGATGTGTCCCATTTTAGCTTTCTCTCCCTTTTGTCCCTGAGGACTTTTCCATTTAATAAGAACATAAGGATTCTCTAAGCTCTCCCTCCTTCTTTGTTACTGTTGTTTGAATCCAGAGGCATTCTACCTCTGAGCTACATCTCAACCCTATTTAATTTTATTTTTATTTTTTTTAATTTTTTTATTGTAGTAATTCGTGCAATATAGCATACATCTTTTTTAAGTACGAGTTGTTAACAACATATTTGCACACAGATCTCATTTGACCCTTTCCCCAATTCCCACCCCAATCCCCTCCCCTTCCCTCCCCCTCAGGTTCACTTCAGTGAGTGACCTTGTATGATTGTGTAATTACATCATGTGCTTTAGGGCGTCCCTCTGCCCCCTGCGTCCACTACAATTAAATCAACTTCGTTGCTTATCGAGGATCTCTCCTTTTCATCTGGAGACCCTCCTATGCCACATCCCCTCCCTAGTATCCACATATTAGGGAGAACATATGCTTCTTAATTCTTTGTGACTGACTAATCTCACTTAACATAATGTTTTCCAGTTGCATCCATTTCCCTGCAAAGAACATGATTTTATTCTTCTTTATGGCTGAGTAAAATTCCATTGTGTACATATCCCATAGTTTTGTAATCCATTACTCTGTGGTTGGACATCTTGGCTGCTTCCATAGTTTGGCTATTGTGAATTGAGCTGCTATAAACATAGATACACATGTATCGGTCTGATAATTTGGTTTCCATTCTGTTGGGTATATACCCAGTAGTGGTATTGCTGGGTCATATGGTAGGTTCACTCCCATTCGTCTGAGGATCCTCCATACTGTCTTCCACAGTGGCTGCACAAGTTTGCAATCCCACCAACAATGTACTAGGGTTCCCACTTCTCCACACCCTCGCCAGCAGGTGTTGTTGTTCATGTTTTTTATGATTGCCATTCTGACTGGAGTTAGGTGAAATCTTAGGGTAGTTTTGATTTGCATCTCCCTGATTGCCAATGATGTGGAACATTTCCTCATACATTTATTGGCCATTTGTA
>PVLC010043613.1:0-12483 GCA_004027655.1 Graphiurus murinus
GAAGAGAAGGAGAGGAGAAGGAGGAGGAGGAGGAGGAGGCGGAGGAGCCGCTGGTGTAGAGCAGAGTGAAGTCCCTCTGAAGACCACAGGCTCCCAGAGGGGCGGGCCCCAGGTTTCCATGTGAACCGCTGAGTGACCTGCAGTGAGCCCCCGTCAGTCAATCCTGCCGGAGAGTCTGATTGGCTCTTTGGGGGAGGCAGGGGGCGGGCTTGCAGGCACCTACCGCCCAGTGGCCGGTGTGCTTGCATGCGAGCGCGTGTCCTCCCCCGGGGGAGCGGTACCCAGATAATAACAGGCCTGTCTCCCCGGGCCTTTCATCTTGGCATCTCGGAGCACTCAGAAATATTAAGGGCTTAATGAGCGTCGCGGACCCGAAGCATTCCCAGGCGCTGAGACTCTGGGTTTGGGGCAGCACGATCCGAGGTCACCAGCAGGGTGCCACAGCCCCGCCCAGGATTCTGCCCAGGGAGAGAGGGACTCAGGGGCTCCGGCCATGGCAGAACGGGGTGGGGGGCGAGGACTCGGGGCTCACAGGCGTGACAGACACAGAGCAAAGGCCGCTGATCACACCACAGAACACACCCAACAAAGACACACACAACCCGTTGAGAAGCAGGCAGGTGGCTTCCGCAGCGCCAGGGCCGCCAGGGAGGGAAGCAGGTGTCAGAACACCCAGAGGTCCTGAACCACCAGCTCCGGGCTCCGGAGCTTCTCAGTGACCACCCGCACCTGCAGCCGATGGTGAGCTATGGCCGAGGAAAGGAAGGTCCCTGTAACATCACAGCGCCAAACTGCTCAGAATCCCCAGAGCGCGGCCCAGGAGGACGCAGGACTAAAGGGCCAGGCCGGGGAAGTCCTGGTGGCGGCCTCCCCTGGAATCTCAATTCTGAGAGGCTAGCCCTTGAGGATGGGGAAGGTAGTTCTGCATATGCAAAGGGCCTGTGGTTGGAAGGAGTTTGGCACGCTCCAAGAACCAAAGAAAGACCGAGGGTGTGAGACTGGGGATCCCCCAGCCTGGGAGAGCAGGAGAGAGAATCGGGCACTGGGACTTTAAACCAGGGGGCTGCCAACGGTGAAAGGTCGGCGGTAAGTCTTCCCCAGGGGGAAGTTCAGCTCCCTTAGGAAAACCCAAAGCGGCTGCTTGTGAGGAGTGGCCTTCCTGCCTGGAGCAGAGACTTTCCGCCCACAGAAGCGCCTCTGAACCTGCCTTCAGGGGGCCTGCATCCTAAGAGCACCCACTTCTGCAGATATGATCCAGGGGGACCCCCCCCCAATGCTGACCCCCCAAGAGACCCAGGAGGGACGGACAGGCGCTCCTGGAAGAAAGATCCGGAGGCAGAGAGGGGGAGGAGGAGGTGTGGCAGTGGGGAGGGGTCACAGAGTGGCCGGACCAACGCGGTGGGAAGGTTCCAAGCCCCCACCTGGGCTAGGTCCTGAGGAGCTGGTTAATGCCCTGACTCCCCTCCAGGCTCAGGGCAGGCTCCCCCAAAGCCATCTTGGATTCTGGGGCTCCATCTCCAAGTGCAACCCAGGAACGCACACAAGCCCGGTGTGACGACTGTCTTACTAATTTATCTAGGTGACACGGCAACTGACCTTTGTGTTGGGACCACACCTGTTCATCAGTTACAATCTGAGGCTGGCTACGGACCCAGGAGTTTAGCACAAGCGGCCAGAACCTTCTATGAGAACCAAGTCTCTAGTGGGACTGGGGATAAATCAGGTTGTATATTTTGTTATTCTTTGCACCGCACAGCCTTTGTATCCATAAGACTTATTATATTTGCAGACATATACATAGGTGAGCATGTGTGTGCAACATAAACAGACCTATCTGTCTACACCATATACACACTTCCCCCTGGAGAACCTGTTATTAAGCATTTTCTAGCAAAACTGCAAGCCAAGCCCCCCTACTCTTACGGAATCCCCATTCCCCTGACAAAAGCCAGGGTGAGCAGTATAGGGCTATTGGAAGAAATTCAGTCTGAGGAAGAAAAGGATCTGGATGTGAGCTCACTAAGGGGAAGGCAGAGACAGCTTTCTGAGAAAAGAGCGTTTAGTGCCAAG
The DNA here is from genome assembly GCA_004027655.1 of Graphiurus murinus. NCBI lineage: Eukaryota > Metazoa > Chordata > Mammalia > Rodentia > Gliridae > Graphiurus > Graphiurus murinus. The sequence continues at coordinate 2,071 of PVLC010043613.1, forward strand.
CACCCTGGCCACCATTTGTCCAAGGACCTGAGCTTGGCACCCCCTCTCACTACGGCCCAGGCGGCGCCTCTGGAATACAGCCATTAGAGTAATTACCTACAGAGTCAGCACGGAGCATAATGGTCGCCAAAATGGGCTGGCTGCTAAACACCCAGCCCTGAGTTTAGCATTTTAGAGACACTCTCTCTCATTGAATTCTCAGGGTCCCTAGCAACTACTCAGGCATTTTAAATAGGGAAACTGAGGCAGGGGAAGGGGAGCTCCCTGTGTCCCAGGACACGGGACTGTTTAGAAGGGGTCTGGGCTCCGACGCACAGTGCCCAGCTCGGAGGAAGCAGGAAATCAACGCTTGCTCGATGTGGTTATCCTGGAGATATCCCTGCTCACTTGCTCTGGACTCTGCTGTCAGCCTCCGAAACCCCAAAACCACAAACGTGCAGGTAGATAGGGGTCAGCATCTCTCTAGGAAGCGCCACAGGGACCCAGGGAAAGAGCCCAGCGGTGAGCACAGGATTCTCCCATCAGACACCGCGAGAGCATCCTCCCGGGGCGCGCCTGTAGTACCCTCAGGCCACCACCAGGGGGCGGCGCGCGCACTAGTTATGCGGAAGCCTGGAAACCGCGGGCCAGGAAAAGCGGAGCTGCTGGGGCCGACACCTAGAACTTCTCCCTACCCGCTCAGGTCACCCCGAGTTCTGCACGCAGGCTCCACAGTGCCCCACCACCGATGCCCCGCGCCAGCGCCTCTGGTCCCCCTACGCTTCCATTGGTCCCCACGTCCAGAGGTCTCCCCTTCCTCAAATCCCCGCTCAGCTCCTCCCAGACGGCCAGCATAGGTGCTTACCGCAGCACGGCACAGTCCCTGCACCGGTGCTCACCTGGCTCCCAGCACCGCGGCCTCCGCTCGGGGCCCACACGGAGTCCACGAATGCAAACAGACTTGCAGAAGCCCCTGCAGACACGCATGCTCAATACAGCGCACGCACAAACGCATGCGCACATGCATAACACCTGCGAGGCACGCGCCTACATCCGCGCCACAAGCACGTGCAGAACGCGTAAGCGTGCCTGCGTGCACTATACACACGCGGGCACCCTGAGCGTGCCTACGCGCACGCACACATATATATAGCGTGTGCAGGCACACACGCACTGCCTACATATGCTTGCATATACATGCACGCATGCATATGCACACGTGCACCCAAGCACACACGTGTGCAAACATACTTGCAGATGCATAATAGGCGTGCATAGACACACCTATGCATAGGCATCTGCATACTTGGGTGTATTACACATACACACATAGGTGCATTTGCACACACACACACACACACACACACACAGGCTAGTTTGAGAATAACCATGAAAGTCCTCTCCATGGAAACCTGAGCTGGTCATTAAGGGAGATGGTTACCATAAGAGCCAAGGAGAAGAACATTAAAATATCCGAGGCAGGGGATGGGCAGGGATGCAAAAAGGGAGACAGACAAACATGTTTGGGGCATGTGAGCGACGATCTCGGAGACCCGGGGAGGTCAGGGAGCGTGTCCAGGTGGGCTGAGTCCCGCGAGAGGTGGTGGGAGGCGGATGCCCCCCAACCTCAGATTCTCAGGCCAAAGTCCCACCCAGCACCGCAGAACATGTCGGGGTTCCGACACAGGACCTCCGAGGAGGCGGTGATTAATATTAAAATGAGGGTGTCCCTCCAAGACCAGGGAGAGACCCCGGCCACGGCGATCCATCCCTGTCGTTGGAGCCACCGGCTCCGTGGTTTTAGAGAACGTGGAAACAGGATCTTCCAGAGAAGAAAGCTTACACGTGTCCTGGGAAGTCCCCACTAAGAAAGTTCTGGAGCCGGCAGGCAGGGCCCCGGGCCGCCCCGCGGTGGCCGGAAACAGGCAATGCAAACTCGGAAATGTTCTGAGAACAACCGAAACCCAGACCAAGAGCCTCTTCATTGTATTTTATTTTATTTCCTTTTCCCAGGACAGGGCATTGAACCCACCCAGAGCAGGTCCACTCCCCGAGGATCCCTGCCCCTGCCCCTGGGAGCGGCCCACGAGCTTCCAAAGCTGTGTGCAAAGGCAGGAAGTCCAAGATCCTTTTAATGAGTTTACTCAGCCTTTGGAATATCAAGTATTTGTTTTCCTAAGGCAGGAAAGAAAGGGTCAACAGCGCGGCCCCTCCCGGGCGGCCCAGCTGGCCCGGCCTCGGTTTGCTTGAACCCCTAAAGAGCTGCCATTATCAAAGGCCTCCTCGCACCTGAGGCCCGGGGCCGCTGCCCGCCAGGGACAAGGGCCGGGTAATCCGCTCAAATCCCCACGCCAAATAGCGGGCCCAAACTGATCCCTCCCGAAGCGCTTTGAACTCCAGTCCCGGGAGGCGCTGGGGCCTGAACAGGACGGTCTTTGAAGAGGGGCAGCTCTCGGTCCTCCGGTAGCAGTAGGAGGGAGGCAGTGCGCGTGTGCGGGGCCTGTCCTGGCGGCCCGGCCCGGCAGCCTCGGCCCAGCAAAGACGCCTCCTTCCCGGCTCAGGAGCAGAGGCACGGGGCCACCTGGACCCCGGGCATGGGCCAACCAGATTCGGCTGGCTCCTGGTTTAGAAACGAAAGCTGGTTGGAAATGTTTTATTCTGACATACTTTCAGATTTAGACAGGTTCCAAGAATAGTGCTGGGAATTCACAGGTGCCCTTCATTCAGATACTCTGAACATGCCCCTCTTTCTCTGTCTCTCTCTCTCTCTCTGTCTCTCTGTCTCTCTCTGTCTTTACATACACATACACACACACACACACACACACACACACACACACACACACACACACGCACAGTAATGACTACTGTAATCCCAGGACTTGGGAGGCAGAGACAGAAGGATGGCAGGTTTGAAGATAGCCTCAGAAACTTAGCAAGGCCCTCAGCAGCTTAGTGAGACCCTGTTTCAGACAAAAATAAATTAAATAAAATAGGGCTGGGGTGTACCTCAGAGGTAGAATGCCCCTGGGTTCGATCCTCAGTACTACAGAAAATAAGGCAAAATAAAATAGGGCTGGGGGCGTAGCTCAGAGGTAGAATGCCTCTGGGTTCAATCCACAGGAAATAAGATAAAATAAGATAGGTCTGGGGGTGTAGCTCAGAGGTAGAATGTCCCTAGGTTCAATCTCCAGTACACGCCCCTCCACACACACACAAAAAAAAACCCTTAAGTTTCACTTGTGTGTGTGTGTGTGTGTGTGTGTGTGTGTGTGTGTTTTACTGGGGATTGAATCCAGAGGCACTCTACCTCTGAGCAATACTCCCAGCCTTATTTTTATTTTTTATTTGGAAACAGGGAGGATCTCACTAAGTTGTTGAGGCTGGCCCTAAACCTGCAATCCTCCTGTCTCAGCCTCCCAAGTGCTGGGATGACAAGCCTGCACCACCCACCATGCCCGGTTCCCTTTGGCTTCTTAACACTTAACCACTAATGATAAAATGGACCCCTTTCTCCTGCGAAAAGCTGCCCTCCCCAGGCAAGGACAGCATCAGCCTGAGCACTGCCCTCGGAGTCCTGCCCGCCTCCCCCTGCAGCCTCCTCAGCGACCCCACAGCTGGTCCCATCTGTCCTCCAGTCTGCAGCGGGGTGCACGCACTTGCTGCACGGTTATCTCTGCCATCTCACCAAACAGGTAGGTGGGGTCTGTGCGGCTCTTTTAAACTGGTGCCATTTTAGGAGGAAAAAACAAAAAGCCTTCATGGATCCATCAGATTGGCAAAGGTAGGAAAGCGTGATCTTATCAAGTCAGAGGGAAGCAGGGAGGGACGTTCCCACCGGCGGGAAGAGAAAATTAGTGGAGTCACTTCAGGGCAATTTGGCGCAGCTGCTGAAATTCAAAGTGGGTTCCTGCAGGAACGGGCAGGCCTGGCTCCCTGGGCCCCACGAGCGGCTCGTCCGGGTGGCAGGATGGTGCAGGGGCAGGGGCTGAGGCAGAAGAGGGGGTGTCTCTGCCATCGGGGAGACTCCACAGCCACCGTGCTCACCTGGCCGGACAAGAACATACCGTGGGGGCCATGCTTAAAAAATAAACACCGATAGTGGCTGGACGCAGTGGTGCACACCTGCAATCCCAGGACTTGGGAGGCTGAGACAGGAGGATAGCAGGTTTGAGGCCAGCCTCAGCAGTGGAAGGAGACTCTCAGAAACCTAACAAGACCCTGTTTCAAAACAAAATAAAAAAAATAAAAATGGGCTGAGGGTGTAGATCAGATGTAGAAGGCTCCTGGGTCCAATCCCAATGCTACCAAAAAGAAAAAAGGGGAGGGGGGAGGCTGGGGGCGTAGCTAGGAGGTAGAATGCCCCTGGATTCAGTCGCTAGTACAAAAGGAAACAAAACCCACTGATACCCGGGCACATTCCCAGGTTTTATGTTTTGTTCATTAGGTTTAGGGTGAGACCAAAATGCTGCCTGGGTATTCTAATACTCCCTTTCTTCCTTCCTTCTTTCCTTCCTTCCTTCCTTCCGAGACAGAAGCCCACCTGGTTCTGAACAGGTACCACATGGCTCCGTTCTCAGTGGGAATCAGCGTCCCAGGGTGAAGGTTCACCTAGAAGGTGGTCTGCGTGATCAGGCGACGGTTCTGCAGAACTCTCAACAGCGGTCACAAAATAAAATAGAGCCGGAGATGTAGCTCGGAAGTAGAATGCCCCTGGATTCAATCTGCAATAACTCTCACACACCCCTGCACATGCGTGCACACACACACACACACACACACACACACACACACACACGTGCACAAGAAAGAGAGAAGAAGAAAGAAGGGCAGCCGGCAGTCCCCAGAGCCCCCCAGACTGGAAATCCTGCCTGCCGGCCCCACAGAGCTTCCCTGACACCACGGGCTTCCGTCCGCCTTTCCTCTTTGACCAAGAGCGATTACACCACCTCCCCCTACTCTGTTTTGGTTATTATTACAGACAGTGTGAGCAGCCACCAGACTTCCTGTGGATGCTTTTGTTTTCTTTCCTTTTTTTTTCCTTTTCCTTTTGTGGTGCTGGGGATGGAACCCGGGGGCATCCTACCTCTGAGCTCCACCCCCAGCTCTATCTCACTTTATTTTTTTAATTTCAGAAGAGGGTCTCACTAGGTTGCTGACAGCCTGGCTAAGTTGCTGAGGCTGGCCAAGAACCTGTGATCCTCCTGTCTCAGCCTCCCAAGGAGCCATTTTAAAATACGCTTCTGGATTCTTTGTTCTCACAGTCAGAGATGGGATCAGAGAGAAGGAAGAGAACCGACTCTGAGAGCTAGTTATTGCGATGTAATTGTTCAGGAGTTTATCTTTCTGGTGTCTGATGCCTCGGGCAGGGCTGTCCCCGCTGCTCAAGGGACCGGGCGCCTCTCTCCCTGGCATCCCTGGGTATCTAGCTCATGTGTGACTGTCACCTCGCCATGTCCAGAGGACTGATTCTACAACCCTGTTCCACAAGGTGAAGCTCTGAGGTCAAAGAGACAACCAGGTCAGCCTGCACCTGCGCTCCCCCACCCCAGAGTGCTCCTGGAAGCTCCTCCCAGTCATATCTGCTTCCACCTCATTGGTCAGGACTGGGTCACATGACTGCCCAGCTGCAAGGAAGTCTGGGAAATGGAGTACTTTAGAGACTTTGTACTCTGGATGAAACTGGTTTCTGCTGGCAAGAGGAAGAGGAGACGGAACATTGCTGATCTGTCCTGTGGCATTATTCTAGTAGATATCCATTAGAAAGACCAGTGTGGAGGTTCCTCAGAAAACTGGGAATAGATCGACTGTACGATCCAGCTACACCACTCCTGGGTACCTTTCCAAGAGAACTGAAATCAGAATATTACGGAGGTACATGCATATCCATGTTTATAGCAGCACAATGCACAATAGTCAAATCATGGGACCAACCGAGGTGTCCATCTACAGATGAACAGATTGTGTAATTATGGGATAGACACACAATGGAATTCTACACAGCCATGAAGAAGAGCAAAATGATGTCATGTGCAGGAAAATGGACAGACCTAGAGAACATGATGTTAAGTGAGATGAACCAATCACAGAAAGTGAAGGAGTCCTCTGTTTTCTCTCATGGGTGGAAGCTAGGGAGTGACCAGGATACCAGAGGGACTTTATATAAAGAGGAGAAACCCCAGTGGAGAGATGGGGGGGGTCAAAAGGGGGTCATCTTGGAGGACAGAGAAGGAGAATTAGTGAAGGAAACACATCCATTGACATCCTGCATGTTTGTGAAGCTAGCAAGGACAATCTCAATGTCACCTGGGGAATGGAGGGCACAGGGAGGGACCCGGGGGGAGCTCGCCAAGAGCTGTGTGCATATCCATCCTACGGCTCAGAACTTCATTAAGATCTGAGGCTACAGTGTCCCCATCAAAGTGTATTTTAAAAATAAAAACATCTGCTGCCCTTCGTCAAGGGAGTCTGCTCAAGCCAGTCAGTGGTCAGGCTGCACGGGTCAGCGGGTGGAGACTGGCCACTGCAGGCCAGAGGGAGGGAGGGAGGGAGGACTCCCAGTTCTGTTTTGCCAAGCCGGAGGCAGCCAGTATTCAATTCATGAGTTAAGCTTCAGGAGCAAACTCAGGTCAGGCCACTACTGATGGAGAGAAAGCACTCGTTCAGCCTCCAAAAAATTCATTTAAGAGCCAGGTGTGGTGGCGCATGCTTGTCACCTCGGTACTTGAGAGGCTGAGACAGGAGGGTCCCGTGTTTCCAGTCAGCCTCAGCTATTTAGTGAGGCCCTCCACAACTTAGTGAGACCCTGTTTCAAAATAAAGAATAAACCGGGCATGGGTGGCACATGCTTGTAATCCCAGTACTCGAGAGGTTGAGAATGGAGGATCCGGCCTCAGCTACTTAGTGAGGTCCTCTGCAACTTAGTGAGAGACTGTTTCAAAATAAAAAAAAATAGGGCTGGGGGTGTAGCTTGGAGGTAGAATGCCCCTGGGTTCAATCCCTAGTACTGCAAAAATAAATAAATAAATAAAAATTAAAAATAAAGAATTAAAAATAGGACTGGGAGTGTAGCTCAGAGGTGGAATGCCCCTGGGTTCAATCCCTAGTACTGCCAAAATAATAATAATAATAATAATAATAATAATAATAATAATAATAATAGAAATTAGAGTTACGGAGCAGGAGGGCCCCAGGAGTCTCTGGCCAGCCCTCTGCCTCCTTCTCTCAGAAGCCCGCCCACGTCTGGCTCCAAGTACACAGCCGCCACAAGCTAATTGACGGTGCTGTTGGGGAAATCATCCTGAAAGTCAGCCCACAGCTTCCCTTCCTTGCACCCTTGGCTGGTAAGCACGCCTCCTCAGATCCTTGGCTGGGCGAGGAGACCCGGTGGTGCCCCTCCTGGACTCCTCTCCTGGCTGGCGCTTATCACGCCAGGCCTTTGCCAGCGCCAGATAAGCCGTCTGGTTCGGAGGGCACCAGCAAGCTCGGCCAACTTTCCCCACGGTGGGTGGATGGGAACCGCTGGGAAGCTACTAAAGTCATCAAAAATAATTTGGCTCTAGGTAGTAATTACGCCCCCGGTGTCGGGCTCTCCCAGCTACCAGGGCTGCCACCCACCCTTCCCAGGAGACCCGCGTGAGAGTCTGGTGGGAGGTGAAGGAGGCGGAGCCCAGGATGGTGGCGAAGGAGGACTTCCATCCACCTGAGCCCAAGATGGCGGCGAAGGAGGACTTCCATCCACCTGAGCCCAGGATGGCAGTGAGGGAGGACTTCCCGTCCACCTGAGCCCAGGATGGTGGCGAAGGAGGACTTCCATCCACCTGAGCCCAGGATGGCAGTGAGGGAGGACTTCCCGTCCACCTGATCATGCTGGAGGGACCCAGGGAAGCCAGAGAGGGCCAGGTGGGCTCAGTCATTACCTGTCTCCATGCACACAGAAGGTCCCTACCGCCCAGACATCCAAAACCCCCGCTGGGGACTCCAGCTGCCAACGCCTTGCTGGCTGACCGCAGGGCTGTTGCAGAGGGGACCACCAGTCACCCCGTCTCTGGCCAGCGTCACCCTGAGGTCCAGAAGATGCCAAGGAGCAGAACCCTGGGCTGCCCCCGAGGAACGCAGAACATCGGAACGTTTGCTTGGAATTTCTCCGTTTTTACAAGTCAACAGTTTTATTTTTACTGTATTATTATTATTATCATTAGTAGTAGTATTAATATTAATTGCTTGAACCCAGGGGCATTTTGCCTGTGAGCTACACCCCAGCCCTATTTTTATTTATTTATTTACTTATTTATTGTTTGTTTGTTTGTTTGTTTGGAGCAGAGCCTCACTAAGTAGCTGAGGCTGGCTGCAAACCTACCATCCTCCTGTCTCAGACTCCCAAGTACTGGGATTACAGGCGTTCGCCAACATGCCTGACTACTCCCAGCCCTTTAAAAAAAATTTTTTTTTTAATTTAAAACTGTCTTGCTGGGTTGCTAAGAGTCTCATTACTTGCTGAGGCTCTCAGGGAACCTGGATCCTCCTGTCTCAGTCTCTCAAGTACTGGGATCACAAGCGTGGGCCACCATGCCCGGCTGAGTTGGCAGTTTTAAACATCCAAGCGCTGTATGAGTCCCGCCCACCTCTGAGGACAGACTTGGAGCCGCAGCACCAGGAGGCAGCTACAGACTCTCCACCACCTGCCCGCCCACCTTGGGTCCCTGTCAGTTCACCAGACCCGTGCCCTGGGGGTGTCGGCTTTCCACTTGGGAGTGCAAGGGTTTGGGTTTTGGTCTTGTTTTTGTTTTGTTTTACTAATTCAGGTGTTGGTTGAATCTGCCATTTACTTTCTGCTGGTTTTACTTCCGAGTAAAAAATATCTTACATGGGTGCAATGTTTGTGCTTTTTAAATTTTTTAATTTTAATATTTTGTAGGGGTTTCTCTTGTTTATTTGTTGGTTTTTGCATTCAGGACTGAGCCCCCAGGGGCATTCTACCTCTGAGCTATCCCCCAGCCCTTTTCTAATGTTTTGTTTTGAAATAGGATCTGGATAGGTTGCTGATAGTTTTGCTAAGTTGCTGAGGCTGGACTTGAACCTGCAATCCTCCTGTCTCAGCCTCCCCAGTACTGGGATTACAGGCATGTGCCACTATGCCCAACTGTGTTTTTTGCTTTTGTTTTTTGTTTGTTTGTTTGTTTGTGTGTATGTGTGTGTGGTACTAGGGATTGAACCTAGGGTGTTTTACCTCCAAGCTACACCCCCAGCCCTTCTATAATTTTTTTTTGTTTTGAAACAGGGTCTTGCTAAGTTCCTGAGGCAGGCCTCAAACTTGCAATCCTCCTGTCTCAGACTCCCAGATACTAGTATTACAGGTGTGCCCCACCTCACCCAGCTGCGTTTGTGCTTTTGAAGGTGTTTTAACATGTTTTGTCACATTCTTTCCTCACCAAGTTGGAGGTGGACTAAGCCACCTTGTTGCCCTATAGAACACAAGCCATTTCAGTGGGCCAGGCTACACCTGGCAGATGATAAACCGTGTCCAAAACCAGGGGTTCTATCTACTCTGCAAGGCTGAACTCAGCACCCTATAAACTTTTCCAGGCCATCCAAGGACACCTGACTCAGTCAGGCATGGTGGCACACGCTTGTAACCCCAGTACTTGGGAGGCTGAGACAAGAAGCTCGCAGGTTCATGGCCAGCCTCAGCAACTTAGTGAGGCCCTCTGCAACTTAGTGAGACCCTGTTTCAAAATTAAAAATAAGGTAGAGCTGGGGGTGGAGCTGAGAGATAGAATGTCCCTGGGTTCAATCCCCAGTATCATAAGAAAGCAAAAGAGAAGGAGGGAAGGAGGAAGAAGGAAGGAAGGAAGGAAGGAAGGAAGGAAGGAAGGAAGGAAGGAAGGAAGGAAGGGAGGGAGGGAGGGAGGGAAGAAGAGGAAGAAGAAGAGGAAGAGGAAGTCCGGGGAGGGGGGGACTTGCAAATGACCTGAGGCTATGGCTTGAATCCTCACCCATTTTCTGGCTCACATATAATCAAGCCGAGTCAGCCCAAATTCCTGAGCGGTCCTGAGCATTCCTGGCGGGCTGCTCGTAGCAACTTCTTTGTCTCACTACATAGGAAGCTCACCTGCCGCACGTATGAGCCGCTCCATGGCCCTGGAAGCCTGGCCGGCTTTGCTTGGACACACAGAGTGGTTCCCAGGAGGTGCTCCAGCGGAGCGGCAGACCTCAGAGGTTCCGTCCTCTGCCCCTGGGAGGAATCTGCTTAGATCTGTGTTGTTTTCATCTGTCCTGGTAAATGCCACTCTGGTTTAAAACTCGTGGGAACAAAAGTCCACTTGGCCACGTTTGAATGGCGGGGCCTCGGTGTGAGCAGGCAGGGCGGCGTGCTGTGTGGACCACAGTGATGAGGGGGCACTGTGGGGAAATTCTTGAAGTGATTGCTTTCTG
>PVLC010043614.1:0-12479 GCA_004027655.1 Graphiurus murinus
TAGGCTCTCTTCAGATTCTTGATTATATCCTTTGCTGCCCAACTTTTTAAATTGATATTATCCCACTTATTGATTATCAATTCTATTTTCTAAGCTTTAGGGGTCTTATTGAGGAAGTGTCTACTAATACCTATATTGGAGAATTGGTCCTATGCCCTCCTCTACTAATTGAGAAGATTCTGGTCTAATTTCTAGGTCTTTGATCCATCTTAAATTTACTTTTGTGCAGGGTGAGAGATGGGGGTCAAACTTCCTTCTACATGTATAAATCCAGTTTTCCCAATGTTTTTTGAAAAGGCTATTTTTTCTCTAAAGTACATTTATGAAACCTTTTCACAAATCAATAGGCTATAAGTTTGAGGGTTTGTCTCTGTATCTTCTATTGCATTGGTCTATATCTTTTTATGCCAATACCATGCTATTTTTGTTAATACTGCTCTGTAGTATAATTTGAAATCAGATATTGTATTTTGATGCCTCCTGCATGGTTTATGTTGCTCAGGATTGCTTTTTTACTATGGGTCTTTTGTTCTTTCATATGAATTTTAGGACCATTTTTTATTTTACAATTCTTGAAAATTTAGAGCAATTAGGCAAGAGAAGGAAATTAAAGGTATACAAATAGGGAAAGAAGAAGCAAAATTCTTTCTTTGCAGATGACATGATTCCATACTTAGAAGATCCAAGAAATTCAACAAGAAGATTTCTAGAGCTGATACATAAATTTAGCAAAGTAGCCTGGTACAAAATCAACTTAGAAAAAATCAATATCTTGTCTATACACCAACCAATAATCTACTGAAAAAGAAATCAATAAGCCAATTCTATTCATAATAACCTAAAAATTAGGAATAAATCTAACTAAGGAGGTAAAAGACCTCAACAGTGAAAATTATAGAACACTGAATAAATAAATTGAAGAAGACATTAGTATATGGAAAGACCACTTTTGGTAGAATGACCATTTTAATAATATTTATCCTGCCTATCCAAGAGCATGGGAGATCTTTCTATTTTCTAAGATCTTAAATTTGTTTTATAATTTTCATTGTGGAGGTCTTTTACTTCCTTAGATTTATTCCTAAATGTTTTATTTTTTTGAGATTATTGTGAATGGGAATGGATCCACCATATGATCCAGTTTACTCCTAAGTATCTTTCAAAAGTGACTGAAATGATAATATTATAGTAATATATGTATATCTATGTTTAGAAACACAGTTCAGTTCACAATAGCCAAATTATGGAACCAATCTAAGTATCCATCAACAGATGATGGGATTACAAAATTATGAAGTAATATACACAATGGAATTCTACTCAGCAATAAAGAAGAACAAAATATGTCATTTGCTGGAAAATGGATAGACCTGGAGAACATTATGTTAAGTGAGATTATCCAGGCACAGGAAGTAAAGGCTCATATGTTTTCTCTCATATGTGGAAGCTAGGGAGTAATAGGGATGTTAGAGGGACTCCCGATAATGGAGGAGAAACCCCAGTGGAGCGAGGGAGGTGATCTAGGGGAAGGGGAGGGGGAGGGAGAATCAATGAAGGAATCACCTCCATTGGTATTATGTGTGCATGTGAGAATACCAATGCCAATCTTGATGATACCTTATGAGAAGCGGAGAGTGAGTAAAGGAGCCAGGGGAAAGCCCACCAAGTGCTGTGTGCAGGTATGTCAGTATCACTCTCATCTACATTATGATGTGACTGTAATGTACCAATAAAAAATTTAAAAAGAATATGAAAAGATCAATATAGCCATATTTCCAAAAACTACCCACAGATATATATTCAATGCAATTCTTATTAAAGTACCAATGCCATTCTTCAGGGAACTAGAAAATGAAAAAGGTCTTAGTGATTTTCTAATGTTGCAATGAGGTTTTATAAACATTCCCTAAGACTGTAGGAACACCTGACAGTACCATTTACCTATGAATGACTTCCTATTGTAAAGAAAAATTAATATGAAGAGCAAAGTTGTATTATTTCTATAACTACTCCCTTGACTTTTAACAAAAGATACTTCTACTAATCTTTCAGCAAAAAGAAGTCATATGCTAGCATTCAGGTGAAACAGGGAAAATAGCTATTTTGCCTTTCTCAAGCCTTACTTGCAAGAATTACATAAACATGCACACTACAAAAATAAAACATGATTTCAAGACTGAGAATGAGGTGATATGCATGGAATTGTGATAAATGAGGCAGCAGCAACAATAAAACTGTAAAATCTATAGTTTGTTACAATTGATGCATGATAGTGATAGAAAGGCAAAAATATATAATTAGTGAGCAATATCTTGGATTTCAAGCATGGGAGCAGTGTGTGTGTCAGTGTGTGTAGGTGTGAACAGATTGGTGAGTTTAAAAGTTAAGACAGTCTCATTTATAGTATCATTTATACCTATTGTCCTGCCATATTTCCTTCACAAAGGTTCTGTGCCTTAGGGGGACATTAAACATCTTATCAAATAGGATCTGATTTTTTCATATAAACAAAATCATTGTGGCATCCTAGAAAGTTATCGGTTAGGAAAAAAAAAGGCAATTGAATTACTCTGTAGAATCTACTTGTCTATTTTGCATGCATTTAAAAATACTGGAAATTACTTTTTCACACCTACCTTGGCTAATACAATATGCCATAATAGTCATTCTGAAGAATGCTTATAAATGGTATCTTTAAAAAAATGACATAGAAACAAGTCTATTTAAATGCTTTAGGAGACAAGTATGCCATGCATAATACAGCATATAAAAGGAGGACTAGGATGACCCGTGGGGTAAAGAAACTTCCTTAGAGGACCTAATTGTAGACTGCATCCACTTTGCTTAATAAACACTGCCTGCCTTTGGAAACTGGATGTTCTTTTGGAAAGAACAGGTGGTGAAAGGATTATGGTTTGGGTACTGAAAAATCTAAGTGTGACAGACATGTAGGAAAAAGGCAACATAGTATCACGGTGGATAGGTGGATAGAATTTGGGTTAAGGATTTAACATATACACACACATACACACATATGCACACATATATACATATATATTCTTAGAAAAAAGAGAAGCCACCATATAGATTCTAGAGCAGAGGGTGGGTGATAACTATATAATTGGGTCTATAAAAGCATGCTACAGTTTCTGTGTAAAGACGGGATAATTCAGAGTCTGTGTGTGTAGGATGTCATAGTTTAGATGAGAGATAACAAGGACTTGGAATAAGATACTGGTGGATGTGATGGAAAGAATGAGACAAATTTAATAAATACTAAATAGAATCAACAGAAATTGAATACTAAATAGAATCAGCAGGAACTGGTAATGTGGGTATGCTAGTTCTCTATTGTTGTATGACAAATTACCATATAGTTAGCAACTTAAAACAATATCTGTTTAATATGGTCATACTCCTGTAGGTCAGAAGTCCAGAAAAATGTGGCTAGAATCTCTACTGAGGCATTATCTGCAGACTTGGGAATGCAGGGACCCTCTTGCAAGCTCATTTATGTTGAGAGCAGAGCAACAGCAGTGTTTCTATATCCTTGTGATTTTAAAATTGCGGTCCTCATCATCTTGCTATCTGTCAGCTAGAGGCCACTCCCAGTAACTATGAAGTTTCTGCAATACTTTCTGTGTGACATGACCACCTTTATCTTCAAGAATAGATGACCTCCCCATAGTTCATGGGGAGGGGATAATAAGAGGACCTGGGCTACTGAGGGCCTCTGAGAATTCTACCTACCACTGAAACTTAGAGTATGTCAATGATAATATCTAGGTACTATCCTTGGTGTATTGGGTAAATGGTGATATTATTTCTTAAGATAGGATGAGTTAGTTTTATACATATATGAAGTTTAGAATTTTCCTCTAAGGAAGCATCCAAGTGGTAATATTGATTTGCATATGTGTTAAGTGCTCAGAACTCTTAGAACACTAATATAAACTATGAATTTTATTTACTACATTTTCCAAACACATTTGATCAAAGAAAATTGATTGATAATACAGAGAAGGTCTAGTGCTATATGGAAAAAAATTGCCCTAGAACATGATTCAGAAGAGAGAATATGAAGAATATCATCAGTCTGGAAAAGCCAGGAGGTTATTTTGTTATCTGTGAAGGAAGTGAAGAGAGATACTATGTTGTATTACAAGATGTTTGCAGGAATATTGTATAACTTAATAAGAAGTCTTAGAAAGTAAGCACACCTTCAAGGAGCTTATTTGTGTGTGTGTGTGTGTTATTTTGGGACATTAAGGTAAATATAGTTCTAGAGTTTATTTCTCTGGACCAGTTTAAATAAAATGAAAATTCTCTGAGATTATGAAAATTCTCTTTTTATTTAGGAACTTAATATTTTGTTGTTATGAGCTTTAGTATAATTGTTTGAGATCTGTGAAAATACACTGGAGTAACAAGAGAAAAAAATCCTAAAGGATAAATTGTACTAATTTATGAGAAATGCATGATGTGCAACAAAATAAATCAAGTAAGAAGAGATGAGAGCTCTGAAGTCTGTTTTATTCTCTCAATTTAGTAGAGTGCTTGTAGAAAAGAAAGAAAGAAAAATAGAGTAGATAAAGAGAAAGAAGAGAATTTTCCAGCAACAGTGAAGCTGCACCAGCTTTTATGAGGAGGAGCCAGGCTGGCCTATGGGGAGGCACAGGGCACACTCTGGCATCTAACCTTACTATAGACAAAGAATGGTCTCAGGGAGAGCACCTGTGCAGCCCTGATGGGAATGCAAGGCAGCAAGGAAATAAGGACCAAATTCTCAATCCTTAAAGCACATAAAATAGTTGCTTGAGTTAAAATTAGCTGGTCAATTCATTTTCAGCCATTGCAAACCCAAAGAATATTTTATGTGTAATTGTCTACTATTATTATGAAAAAACACACACAAATTCATCATTGTGTGCAGTCATAGTTCATTTTTATTATGTCACAAGCCCTAAATAAACAAGAAAAATAACATCTGACTCATAACTATGCTTTCTTAAAAGCCAAAGAATTGAGAAACAATGACACTTTCAAACTTTGTATTAAATAGCAACACTAGAAAATTAGTAAAAGGTAAATGAGTTCACAGAATTATTTTTTAAGATGCTGGGATTTGAAGCCTATAGACAATTATTCTCTTTCATTAATTTGTTATTCATAATATAGTGGGTCATAACTTTGTTGGGTGAGGTAATCTGTAACTGCTTAAGTAGCACTGCCACATTCTACCATTTTTCAGGGAGCAAAACCATTGCCCACTTTCATGTTATCTCACAAAATGTTGAATCAAGCAATTGAAAATCCTAAAGCAATTCCCGCCTATGTATTAATGAATGTCCAAACTTTTTGCACTTAAATTGTATTGGTGATTCTATGTCCTACTAAGTTGTGACAAATAAAAAGGACTTAGATTCTACCCCTCCCATAATAATAACATGAACATTACTATACTTCCTGATATTTAACTGCGCAAGAAAAACAGATGAAAAATGAAAGACATACCAACGATTTAGAGACCATCAAATTATGTTAAATTACTGATGTGAATCCTCCTATTGAAGGTCTTTTTATCCAATAGCTTGAAAAGAAGTTGTATGCAGGAAGGTTGGTAACTTAGTTTTGGTGTTTTTAGCTATATGCAAATAAAGTGTTGAATTATGTTTCACCAATGTAGAATTCTTTGGAAAGATAGTATTCAGAGTGGGTATAAGACAGCGTTGTGGTCTCAAATAACTTGTTTGAATCCTGGCCCCACATTACACACTGCATAAGCTTATGGAATATTTGTAATCTTTTGGGTCTAGGTTTCTTCTTGTTTTAAGTAAAGTTCAGAGTTGCTATAGCAAAACAGAATAGTGCATGAGGACAACCAGAAATATAGCAAGATACAATAATAATTATTAGACAACAAATGTTTACCTCTAATATACCAATATGTTCCTCATTCTATATACTTTTTGTGATAATCCAATACATCTAATTACTGTATACCATTTAATAATACTCAAATCACTTTCAACCTATATTCTTTCTAAGATTCAGACCCTTGTTTTCAATCAACAAATTTTAATTTATTTCATTTCTTTTTTTTTTTTTTTTTGGCCAGGAAAATAATTAATAACAGTAAGGCTTTCTGCTTTTTTAGTTGTCAAAAAAAAATCTTAACCCATGTTATTTACTGTACTAAAGTTTTCAAAAGGTTTTGTTGGATATCTTAATCAAGAATAACAGCACTGAACTCATTATTCACCTCACACTGTTTTGCTTAGTCTCTATATGCCTTGCCTTGCAAGACAACTTGGGCTGCAGCTCTTTCTCTCATCTATTGAATCCAATCTGTCACTGTAATTCGTTCATGGTGGCAAACATGGTTCTTCTGGTACAATAAAAAAAATCTCAAGGGCTTATGAAATTTATAACAAACTTGTCTTTCATCTAAGTTTGGAATTGTGGAGCTATGAGGCTAGAGAGATTATTTTCATCTCATCCCCATGAGAGTATAAAATGCCTGAAAGTAGAGCTAATTGGGAAGCATGGCTGGGATATGAAACCAGGCATTGCACAGTACTTGTTATTTGCCCCCTTTGTTAATTTATGCTTGCATCTGGGCTTTTCATTCTTGTTTCGTTTGTGGCATTCGGGGTTGGGTTCCCTGTCCCCTGGATCTGAGTGATTCCTGGCTCCATCACTCTGTCTCTGTCCCTTCCATTTTAGTTCAGATTTTTGTCCTCACTCTCCTGGGTTACTCCAATGTCTTCCTGCTAATTTTCCCTGCTGTAAACATTTCCCATCAGTTCTGCGGCTCACACAGAATGACTCATCTAACACACAAATCTTACTGTGCCGTTTCCCTGCCTGAAGCACCTTCTCTGGCTACAGTATAAAAACTAATATCTTTGACCTTGTGTGTGGAGTCTTCAAGATGAAGCCCTAGCTAAACTCTATGACCTAATTTATCATTTTTCTCTTAATATCTATATATAAATATCTGTGAACAAATGATATACTTTGCTTACACTCCTTGGTGTTTTTAACACTTCCATTTTGCCTGTTGTGGAGCCTAACCTCTACTATTTATTCTGTTGTTAAGAACTAAATTATGGCTGGGCAACCTGGACATGGACAGCTGATGACTGGCAGGCCATTGAACAAGCTTCCAAAATGATGCCCACACCAGTTATCCTGTTGAAGGAGGGAACTGATCGCTCCTAAGGCATCCCTCAGCTTATGAGTAACATCAGTGCCTGCCAGGTTGTTTGCCCAGGCTGTAAGAACCACACTGGGTTCCTGTGGCATGGACAAGCTTATTGTGGATGGCCGAGGCAAAGCAACAATTTCTAATGATGGGGCCAGAATTCTGAGACTTCTTGATGTCAGTCATCTTTCAGCAACGACTTTAGTGGACATTGCCAAATCCCAAGATGCTGAGGTTGGTGATGGCATCACCTCAGTAACCCTGCTGGCTGCAGAGTTTCTGAAGCAGGTAAAATTGTATGTGGAAAAAGGTTTGCACCCCCAGATCATCATCTAAGCTTTCCTCACAGCCACCCAGTTGGCAGTTAACAAGATCAAGGATATTGCTATTACTGTAAAGAAGCAATTCAAAGTGGAGCTGAGAAAGCTGCTGGAGAAGCATGCCATGACAGCTGTGGGCTCCAAGCTCATCTCCCAGCAGAAAGCCTTCCTCGCTAAGATGGTGGCTGATGCCATGATGATGCTCAATGAATTGCTGCAGCTCAAAATGATTGGAATGAAGAAGGTCCAGGGTACAGCCCTAGAGGAGTCTCAGCTGGTGACTCGTGTTGCATTCAAGATTTTCTTTTACGCTGGCTTCAAAATGCAACCTAAAAATACCATGACCCCAAAATTGCCCTTTTAAATGTTGACCTTGAGTTCAAAGCTGAAAAAAGATAATGAGTCTATACAGTAGAGGATTATCAGGTAATTATTGATACCAAGTGGAACATTCTCTACGACAAGTTAGAGAGGACCCATCATTCTAGAGCCGAAGTCATCTTACCCAAACTCCCCATTGGCTCAATTGGGGATGAGGTCACTCAATACTTTGTGGACAGGGACATGTTCCGTGCTGGCCACATAACCGAGGAGGATCTGAGGAAGACAATGATGGCCTGGGAGGCTCAGTCTAGACCAGTGTGAATGTTCTGCTAGCAGATGTGCTATGTGTTTGAAAAGACCCAGATTGGAGGATAGAGATACAATTTCTTCACTGGCTGCCCCAAGGCCAAGACTTGTACCTTCATCCTCCATGGCTATGCAGAATAATTTATGGAGGAAACAAAGAAGTCCCTACACAATGCCATTATGATCATCAGGAGGGCCATCAAGAATGATTCAGCGGTGGCTGGTGGGTGGGGCATTGAGACGGAGCTCTCCAAGTACCTGCAGGATTACTCAAGGGCTATTCCAGGAAAACAGCAGCAGCTGGCTGGGGCATGCCAAGGCCTTGGAGGTTATCCCGTGCCAGCTGTGTAACAATGCTGGCTTTGATGCCACAAACATCTTCAACCAGCTGCAGACTTGGAGGGTGTGTGGTATGGGGTGGACATCAACAAGAAAGACATTGTTGACAACTACTAGGCCTTCGTGTAGGAACTGACTCTGGTCCTGATTAATGCCCTAACATCAGCCTCTGAGGCTGTGTGCCTATTGTGTCACAGTAGATGAGACCATCAAGAATCCCCCCTCTACTGTGGATGCTTCCCCATCAGCTGGCCGGGGCCCAGGGTACCTCCAGTGAGAGCCTCCCCCTCGCCCATCACACAGTGACTGGCAGACCTGCTGTGGGATTAACTGGTACTATAAGGAAGTGGTAGTAATTGACCCACTCTTCTTACTGGAGATTATTTAAATAAAACTTAAGACTTAGAAAAATAGAAATTATATCTATGAAAACTCTTGACTCATTTCACCCTCTTTCTCTAAACCTATGTGCACTTAACCTATTGTTTCAGATTCCCATAGTTATCTTTATCACTGTATTTACTGTTACAGCCCCTTCTCCAATACTGCCAATCAACCCAAACATATGACAATGTCTTTCTTTTTAACCCTACCTTCTTGGTAAGTTCCTGACAAATAATGCTCAATGAATATTGAACAGATGAATGTATGACAGAGAAGGAATAGCTTGCTAATTGCTGTTTCATTAAGGATTTGCATTTGAGTAAAGACTATGGAAATATATTTCCAAAGAGAAAAAATATGAAGAGACCACAAATTTCAATAGGCAAAATATATCTGACCAGAATAATTCTCTGTGAGGTTCAGCGGTAAAATTAAACAAAACAAAACAAACAAGCAAACTGCTGCCTGTTTTTACAACTCCTTCAGAACCTGTGATATATAATTCTGAAAAAGAGAATTAAATATGGACAGAGATTAAATTTGTACATCAAGTTAAAGATCAAATTTACACTAATCTTCCAGTGCAGATGAAGATCTTTTCAGTATTCATCAAAGTCAAATTTACACTTCTCTTTTCCATCTAGCTTACATATTGCATTGAAAATTTCTAACTTCATTACTGCTTACTGATGAGCTAATGACTGCATATATTTCAATTTTATAAAACAAAAAATGCAGGAATCAAGTCGGGCGTTGTGGCATATGCTTGTAATCCCAGTACTTCGGAGGCTGAGACCACAGGATCTAGATTCGAGGCCAACCTCAGCGACTTAGTGAGGCTCTCCACAACTTAGTGAGACCCTGTTTCAAAATAAAGAATAAAAAATAGGACTGGCGGTATAGCTCAGAGGTAGAATTCCCCTGTGTTCAATCTCTAGTGCTGCAAAAAAAAAAAAAAATGCAGGGAACCTTTTCTAAATTTTTATTTGATAAACTTTATCTCTTTCCATATGGTCACAGAACTTTTTTTTTTCTCCCCTTGCTCCAATGGGATTTTCTTTCCTCTTCTCCATTCCCTCTTTTCATTCACTGGTCCTTTTCATTCACTAGCCCTGCCTCCCTAATTCTTCTATATCCTATCCACAATACATTCAATCCTTATTCTTTAGTATTGTTTCAGCACATGCCAGCTTAGGGAATTAGATTTGTGTGCTAAGGACTGAAAAGAGTTCTGATAATAGGAGAGAGGAAGAAACCCTCTGTGCTTGGTCATTCCTTCCATCCAGCCTTCTGTATGCTGTTATAGCAACTTCACTCTGCTAGGTTTCATAGGGAGCACATTTGGCACCATGTGGAGAGGTACCAAAGCCACTATGGAGAGGATACCTGTCACACATGCAGCCAGCTGGATGAAACACCATGAGGGAGAGGGAGCACTGTTGACAGAGCACCCTGAGGGATGAAGGTGCCTTCAGCCTATCACCACTGAACTCTTCTTATAGCAGTCACTGAGGTCTTGTAAGCTTTCCCCAATAAACTGTATGTGTGCCATGTTGTCTTTGGGCACTTTCTTTGGCCTATCCACATCTTGTCCCATTCCTCTGGCAAACTGAGCTGTGGATAAAGATAGCCACATACCCTAAAATATGCACAGATTTTAGAGACTAGAGTGTGGACCACTGGGAGACCATTATTCTGATTTTTTTTTTCCCGGAACTGAGGATTGAACTCTGGGGTTTGAACTCAGGGCCCTTCTACCTTTGAGCCAAATCCTCATCCCTATTTTATTTTATTTTAATTTTGAAACAAGGTCTCACTAAGTTGTGGAGGGCCTCACTAAATTGCTAAGCATGGCTGTAAAGCTGCTATCCTCCTGTCTCAGCCTCCCAAGTACTGGGATTACAAGTGTGTGCCGCCACACACGGCTTCTGACTTCTACATTCTGAAACTTTTATATCTCGACAGGTCATGAAGGAGATATAGTTCATAATTAAAAAATAATGACAGTGGAAACAAAGATGAATCTACAAAATTAGGTAAGCATAAGACCGTACTCTTTGGAAGAAGGACCCCCCCTCTCTCAACTCTGCTCCCCCATTATGATCTTATTCCTTCTTGATTCATATTCTAGGCTCCCGGAGGAACTGTTCTGCCACAAAATATCTGTCACCTATGTTAAAAGCAGTCTTTGTTTACACAAAATAATTCCAAGAAAACTGACTTTGAAACAAATCTTGTTTAATTTATTTATTAAAATTAATTTTAAACCCCCAAACTTACTTGCATATGCTTTATATTACTTTCCTATATATGCAATTCATACTTTTCTATTTCAACTAATTACTTCCAAATATTTTATTCAAATATGGGAACACAGTGTGCTGTTTTGATCTAACTTAATTTGGTTTTTAATACATTTCCATTCTTCAAAGTAACAGCAAAACAAAATACTATTGATTCAATCATCACAGGTTCTATTGTTATTACCTCCAAGGATAAGAATAATTAATGAACATTTTATTTTTGTCTTTTTTTGTCCCTTTTGAGACATGGAACAAAAATTCAATGATCTTATTAGATAGTGAATTTGTAGGACTGAAATCTAAAAACATCTGAAGAAAGACAAATGTAGTTCTTTTCAACTCTTCCCATTATAACAATTATATATAAGTTAAGAGTGGAAGGTACATTGACTTTGAACTTTCCAAATCCTAGAAGCTATGATGTGACATGTGAGGAAAAAGTGAATTTGGGTGGTGATGGGAGAAAGTTTTGAGACTATTCTGTTATTATAATCATTATATGTAGTGGGAAAATAATTATATTTCAGGGAATGATGAAATGCAAATGAATCACGTCTCCTCCCTTCTCATGAATTAGGGAAAGGTTAAGTAATAAACTCTATTTGTCTTGTTGCTCTGGAAGCCAACTTTAGGTGCCCTGGCCTCTATGAAACTGAGAGGGTAATCTACTAAGATGGAGAGAGAAAGAACTTGTGGTTGCTAGGAAACCACTCTTTCCTCCCACCTGCCCTCATCATTTTCCCAGAATTCCCCAGAAACTGAGGAGATAGAAAGAGTCCAGTGTCCCAAGGATCCTTGGAAGTTGCTCAGCTTGACTTAAGCAATAGCATTAGGAAATAACCCAAGATCTTAAATTATCCTTTATTGCTGTCACACTGCTGGCAAAGCACAAAGAACATGTTGATAACTGATTTCTGAATGTCATTAATTTTACATGCCTTAAATTATACTTTAAGATAAATGGAAATAGTTATATTTAGGCTTTTATTTTTTTTAATTTTTTTTATTTTTAATTTTCTTTATTTGGGTTTCATTCATGATATTAGCTGTAGTTTTGTATTTTTTTTATAAATTATACTTTTATACTTCCTCATTTCTTTTTTTTTTAATTAATTAATTAATTTTTTTTAGCATGGATTTTTATACATTTCTTGGGTACAACAGGGTTAATCACACATTTTTGTTGGGTACAAGCTAGTACAGGTAAAGACATCCATGCACATATTTCTCATTAACCCTTCCCCAATTCCCACCCACCCTCCCCCTATCTCCTGGTCAGTTTAGTGATTGACTTTG
>PVLC010043615.1:0-12457 GCA_004027655.1 Graphiurus murinus
TCTCACTTAACATAATGTTTTCCAGTTCCTTCCATTTCCCTGCAAATAACATGATTTTGTTCTTCTTTATGGCTGAGTAAAATTCCATTGTGTACATATCCCATAGTTTTGTAATCCATTCATCTGTCGATGGACATCTTGGCTGCTTCCATAGTTTGGCTATTGTAAATTGTGCAGCTATAAACATAGATACACATACATCGGTCTGATAGTTTGGTTTCCATTCTTTTGGGTATATACCCAGAAGTGGTATTGCTGGGTCATATGGTAGGTTCATTCCCATACATCTGAGGATCCTCCATACTGTTTTCCAAAGTGGTTGCACTAGTTTGCAATCCCACCAACAGTGTATTAGAGTTCCCACTTCTCCACATCCTCGCCAGCAGTTGTGTTTTTATGATTGCCATTCTGATTGGAGTTAGGTGAAATCTCAAGGTAGTTTTACTTTGCATCTCTCTGATTGCTAATGATGTGGAACATTTCCTCATACATTTATTGGCCATTTGTATTTCTTCTTTTGTGAAGTGTCTATTTAGATCCTTTGTCCATTTTTTGATTGGGTTATTTGCTTTCTTAGCTGTAATTTTCTTGAGTTCTTTGTATATCCTAGATATTAGACCTCTATCCGAAGAGTAACTGGCAAAAATTTTCTCCCACTCTGTAGGCTCTCTGTTGAGGTTCTTGATAGTTTCCTTTGCTGCACAGAAGCTCTTCAGTTTAATGCAATCCCATGTATTGATCTTCCTTTGAGTTGCTTATGCTTTTGAGGTCTTGTTGAGAAAGTTTTTACCTGTGCCTATGTGTTGAAGTGTTGGGCCTATGCCCTCTTCAAGTAGCTGCAAGGTCTCTGGCCTGACTTCCAGGTCTTTGATCCACCTTGAGTTGATTCTTGTTCAGGGTGAGAAAGTGGGGTTTATTTCCATTTTCCTGCATATGGTTAACCAGTTTTGCCAACACCATTTGTTTAAAAAGCTATCTTTTTTCCAGTGTATATTTTTGGCTCCTTTGTCAAAAATCAGTTGACTGTAAGCACGTGGGTCTGCTTCTGAGTCTTTTATTCTGCTCCATTGGTCTATGTGTCTGTTTTTGTGCCAATACCAGGCTGTTTTTATTACTGTGGGTTTGTAGTAGAGTTTGAAGTCAGGTATTGTGATACCTCCTGCATGGTTCTTGTTGCTAAGAAGTACTTTGGCTATCCTAGGCTTTTTGTTATTCCAAATGAATTTAAGGACTGACTTTTCTATGTATATCTGCCAGACGTGGTGACGCACGCTTGTAATCCCAGTACTTGGGAGGCTGAGACAGGAGGATCACAGGTTCGTGGCCAGCCTCACCTACTTAGTGAGGCTCTCTGCAACTCAGTGAGATCCTGTTTCAAAATAAAGAATAAAAAATAGGACTGGGGGTGTAACTCGGAGGTAGAATGTCCCTGGGTTCAACCCCCGGTACTGCAAAAAAAAATTTTTTTTGTCTGTGACATATATTCAGAAAAGTGCCCACATCATAAATGTACAACTCAATGAATTTTTCACCAGGTGGAGTGAGCCACTTGTAAATTGCCTTTACCAGTTAACAACAAATAATACATTACACTGATTACTCTCTTAGTCATCAACTTACGGAAGATGCTCCATCATTTACTTAGTACAAGAGAGTGATCCAATCCTCTTTTTCCACAACACCTCAATACCTTGGGATCACATTCGCTGGGGAGAATTTGTGCCAAATAACCTATTTTACCTTATAATCTTTTTTTTTTTTTTTTTTTTTTTTTTTTTTTTTGCGGTACTGGGGATTGAACTCAGGGGCATTCTACCTCCGAGCTATATGGCCAGTCCTATTTTTTATTCTTTATTTTGAAACCGAGTCTCACTAAGTTGCGGAGGACCTCACTAGGTAGCTGAGGCTGGCTGCGAACCCCTATCCTCCAGTCTCAGCCTCCCAAATGCTGGGATTACAAGCGTGTGCCACCATGCCTGGCTTTACCTTATAATCTTCTTAACATCAACAGATATGTGTTGAAATAATAACTGAATGAATGTCTGGGCCAATGATTACACCAGAGGACTGAGACAGCAAGGGAGAAGGAACTTACTGGCATACATTTTGTTTGCTCTCCCTCCTGATGCCTGATTCAGAGTGCCCTGTCTGTGTGGTAAAAGGAAAGCCCTCTAAGCTTCTGTGCCTCTCTCTGGTCTACGTGGGAAGGAAAACGTAAAAGTCAACTTCCTTGGAGGACCTGGGGAGTTTTCTTTCCTAAGATACTTTGCATCACACTGCAACATATAGAGTCTAGATTCTAGACTTGGACAGAAGTTGACCAGGTGTCTCATCGGTCAAAGGACAATCGCTAGAATTCGTTCCCACTGTGCAATTCCAATGACACACTTTTCTCAGGATGACCAGCTGTAGTGACTGGAGCAGTCTGACCACAGAGCAGATAAAAATAAACTGGGGCCCCACAATACTGAACAGTTGGCATCAGTCCACCTCTCTAGGAGTTGGCCAATCAATCCAGGCAGGGATTAATGCCTAACTAGAATGTGAATTGTTGCTTTCCAAAAGAGCAATTTAAAGATTAAGGGGGGAAAAACCCAGGGCAATCTCATCCTTCTACCATCCAGCTACGCCGGCAGCTCTGATGAGTAATCCATCTATTGCTCTAAGCAGTCAGCTTTCTTTGCTGCAACAGTTTTTGTTGCCAATAGCAATGCCAGCTGTGCAGGGAGGGGACTGTGACTAGAACACAACCCTCCATTCTGCTCGCAGCCACCTCCTAATAACCATCCCCTCTGTAGGTCAAATGGTGCAGGAATTGCTGTGCACTTCAGGGGGACATTCCAAGGCTCTGGCCCTGAGGGGTGGATGCCTGGGGCAAGTCACCCGGCCTCTGGACCATCTGTTGGGGATTGGATACTCATACAGGTTCAGAGAGAGAAATTCACCGCAAATGCAGTCGTTGAATACAGTAATAAAAGATTCTATGTGTGACTAGTTCAACGTGGGAAAGAATAGATATGAAGTCATGCTGCCTCAGCTTTTAAAAAAAATACATGTTAGGGGTGAGAAGTGGTGGTGCATGCCTGTAATCTCAGGACTTGGGAGAATTGCAGGTTCCCAGCCAGCCTCAGCAATTTAAGAAGACCCTCAGCAACCTTAGGGAGACCCTGTTTCAAAATAAAAAAATCAAACAGTGCTGGGGGTGTAGCTCAGAGATAGAATGCCCCTACGTTTAATCCCCAGTACAAAAACAAGCAAACCACATGTTAGTGTATTCGTGCAGTGAGGGCCTGGTAGTCATTTCTTTATAAAAGCAACTTTCCACCTATAACTTCTATTTTCTCACATGATTGCAGCAGACCCATGTCCATGCCTGCTGTGTTCCTTTACTCTTCTAACTGCCGACATTATGCCAACAAAGAAACACCCACTTGGTTCCTTTCTTACATAGTTGCAGGGTCCTTTTTTTTTTTTTTTTTTTTTTTTTACTGACTTGGTCTTATCCTGTTCAGCCATTCAAGAAACAAGAAACTCAAAAGCCTAGTGTGCCCACTTGAGCAACAAAGGGATTATAATTGTGGCCTTGTGATACATGGATTCATAAAGGAACCAAGATATGATTTTCTGTTGAATTGTGAATTGTGTGATGATCACTGAGGCGTAAGATACTGAAGAATTTGAGAAAATTAGACGCATTTCCAATAGTAGAGTTTTATTTCTGAGTTATAATTACTTTGTACATGAGAGTTTAAGGTTCATGAAGTTCAGACCCAGTATTTCAAAATCTAATTGCAAACACCTGCGAGTGACAGGGTGCCATGAGATAATCCCCTTTCTTAGGATGTGCACAGGAAACGGGGTTCTTCCTTTTAAAATACAGTCCTTGTGCACTTATTTCTGTTTATTTAAATGTTCATCCTGAGTCTTTGTAAACAGCTCTTGTCCTAGATATTTGTTTGTTTTTCCATTCTAAAAATAAAAATGTATAAAATAAATCCACACTAACTAGCTTCCAAACAATACTATGTAGACTCGTCATCTTGGTTTGTAGGATTCTTTTTTATTCAAGGAATGGATTTGATGAGACCATATGAAATAATAAAGAGCTATTTATACCAAAGAGCATTTTTTTCACCAAGTTACCCTCCCTCTCTCTCTCTCCCTCCCTCCCTCCCTCCCTTCCTTCCTTCCTTTCTTCCTTCCTTCCTTCTTTCCTCTTTTGACACTGAGGGCATTCAACCGCCAAGATACACTCCCAGACCTATTTTTTTAAATTTAGAAACAGAGTCTCACTAAGTTTCTGAGGCTGACCACAAACCTGTGATCCTCCTGTGTCAGCCTCCCAAGTACTGGGATCACAGGTGTGCACCGCCACACCCAGCTCCAAGTTACTCTTTCACAAAATTAGTTGACACATTCCTTCTGTCTGAAGCTGTTGCCTCTCTGTTCATTTGCTGGCATACAAGGGAAACTTCATGAGGCTGCAAAAAAAAAAAAAAAAATAGATGAAAAAATTCAGATGCAAAAATTCCAAGTTGACTGAGGTTATGTAAAATATCAGCCACAGAGTCATAGCCTTTTACCTTTCTTTTTAAGTTTGAGAATGTCTTGGTCAGTTAATATTTGTTGAGCAAATATTCAATGCTCCAAAATACTCTGAGAAGCACGCTGGAATTTTTTTTAAGTAAAGAAAGGATCCTGCCCTCAAATAACCAAGAATCTTGCTAGGAATATGAGCAGTTAGCTAATGGCCCAAAATGGGACACAGTAAATTACAAGTTCTTGATGTCTTTATTGTCTAACGACATACCAGTAAATGTTGAACACTGACTCTACAGAGGTGGAAATAACCAAACTTGTAGCCTTTGCAAATGTTCCTGGTGTAAATACTCCCCACATTGACTAATTCCAAACAAGCAATGTAAGAGCACTGAGCGTGCGGTTGGCGAGAGATCCACAGAACAGGCTCTGGTCAGCCAGTCCCAGCAGAATCCGGCACACCAGCGCGCCTGTGAGAGTTCCAATCGGGCAAAGCTCTCCAGGGCCAAATGGCCGAGCGTGTTCTATGGAGGAATACCTCCCCATCTCTGAGGACAGCGGGCCTGCGGCGGAGAGCTGGGGTGAAGGCATGCCTGCAGGAGGGATCTGAACCCCATTCCTCCTGAGCCCCAGCGTGCAGCAGCGGGTACGCGGCACATGGGGGGCAAAGTGGCTCTGACTCTCACCTGGGCAATGCTCTGTCCTCACTTCTCCCAACATTGGTTTACAGTGGAAGAAAGTGTCTCACAATGGAAATAATTCAGTTCTCTTCAGCTAGCAAAATGGGCAATATGGGTTTTCACAGAGGAGATTTAAGCCGCATCAGTAAAGGAGGTGAGCTGTGGACTTGTGTTGACTGATGGGCAGTACGGAATGACTAAAGTGTTTTTGTTTGTTTGTTTGTTTGTTTTTTGTTTTGTTTTGTTTTTGAGGTACTGGGGATTGAACTCAGGGGCATTCTACCTCCGAGCTACACCCCCAATCCTATTTTTTTATTCTTTATTTTGAAACAGGGTCTCACTAAGTTGTGGAGTGCCTCACTAGGTAGCTGAGGCTGGCCGAGAACCAGGATCCTCCGGTCTCAGCCTCCCAAATGCTGGGATTACAAGCATGCGCCACCACATCCGGCTCTGGGTTTTTGTTTTTTTGTTTGTTTGTTTTAGTTTTTATTTTATTTTATTGCGGTACTGGAGATTGAACCCAAGGGCATTCTACCTCCAAGCTACACCCCCAGTCCTATTTTTTATTCTTTATTTTGAAACAGGGTCTCACTAAGTTGCAGAGGGCCTCACTAAGTAGGTGAGGCTGGCCACAAACCCAGATCCTCCGGTCTCATCCTCCCAAGTACTGGGATTACAAGCATGTGCCTCCATGCCCGGCTTTTATTGAATTTTTAAACAGTCACTAGCTGGCTGGCTAGCAGTCCCTTCCTATCTACTACTGTCTTCCTAAATAAAATCTGAGTTCCTTTCCAATCCATCTTATACCCAACTCCCTGAATCCCCAGTACCAGTAGAGTCCACAGATGCCCAAGTGTGTATAATAAAGAAAACCCACATAAGCAACGGTATTGTTCAATTGCAGATACTTGCCGCAATGTGTCGGTTACTCTCCAACTGAATCAGAGCGTGATACTGCTATAGTGACATGTTTACCATGACCGTCCTTTAAGGGTCATCTGTCTCGATGGTCCTGAAAGTGTGGTTCTAAAGAGTCATGTCAGCTGGACGTGGTGGCACACACCTGTAATCCCAGTGTTTGGGAGGCTGAGACAGGAGGATTGCAGGTGCAAGACCAGCCTCAGCAACTCAGCAAGCCTCTCAGCAACCTAGCGAGACCCTATTTCAAAACAAAAAATAAAATTGGGCTGGGGGATGTAGCTTGGAGGTACAATGTTCCTGGGTTCAATCCCCAGTGACATTCACACACACACACACACACACACACACACACGGACTATTTCCTCTATCTCTCTCTGTAAAGCATATTGTTTAAATAGGAGGGTGTCTCTGGTGAGAGTATGATACAGTCCACCTTCTGGTTAATCAGAAATCAGTGTGTCTTAGAAAAACTCTGCTAGATTCCAGTGTAGTGAGTAAGTCGCTCCTGACAACCGGCCCTTTCCCACTAAGTTTCGTGGGCGGTATTAAGCCTTGGTCGGTGGTCCCCTACCAACAGCGGCTGGGATGGTCATTACAGCTCCAAGTGTGTAATTCCTATCCGGTTTATTCCAGAGCCTTCCCAGCCATACGGTCACAAAGGAATCCCTTCACTTACAATAAAGTAAAACAAAGTTATTCTTTAACCTCACAGGAAGACTAAGTCCAACTATGGTGGAAAGCACTGATAATATTATTATCACCTGAAGTCGAGGCAGGCACAAGTTAGCTCCCTGGGTCCCAGCAATTTCTCTAATAGACCTGTTGTTCCGTGCACGGTAATGCTCTCTTTGCTGGCGTGTGTGTGTGTGTGTGTGTGTGTGTGTGTGTGTGTGGTGTGTGTGTTGGGGGGGGGTTGGGCACAGCAGTTGATGGAATGGTAGACATCTGTGTTAGTGCTCTGTTCTAAGTACTCTCATATAGTAGCCTATTGAGGACTAGTATTTTCTCAGACTGCTATAACAAAATACCCTAGGACTGGTTGGTTTGTAAACTACAGAAACTTGTTTCTCCCGGTTCTGGAGACTGGAAGTTCAAAAGCAAGGCACCAGCGTGGCTGGGTTCTGGCGAGGGGCCTCTTTTGGGTTGCAGATGGCCGGCTTCTCTTTGTATCCTCACAGGGTGGAAAGACAGTGACTGTTCTGGGCTGTCTCTTATAGGGGCACTAATCCCGTGCCTTAATTACCTCCCAGCAGCCCGAGGTCCTTAAAGCATCTCATTGGGGGTTAGAATTTCAACGTATGAATTCTGGGAAAAACAAACATTCAGTCTGTAACCATATCTGACAGATGGCTAAGCATGATCACTCACAGATACCTGGCAACAACGTGAGGTCTGAGGGGTAAGCATGTGATTCAAGCTAGACCCGTCATCTTTCTTGAAAGATTTTACAGTGATCTTTGGAGGAAAAAGCCCTTTCCTCCCAGAGAGAATGTGAGCTTAGAGATGGGCTAGAAGCAGAGACAAAAGGAAGAGACAGTCCAAAGGCCATCCAAGTCCCTGGTTCTGGAGTGTGGCTGTCATTCAAACTGCCTTCCTAAGCGTGGTTGTTCAACTCTTCCTTTCCATCAATCATTTTTCCATTTAAATTGGTTCCAATCCTCTCAAGTCTACCTGAGAAAATCCTGAGTGGGACACAGATCAAAATGATTACAATGTCACTTTTAAGGACTGGTAAGCATTCCATTATATGCAGATATTTACAGATTTTTTTTCAGATATTTCTCTATTAGATGTTTAGATTAGACTGCTTAAAGTCTTCTTGCTGTGGCCAGGAGTGGTGGCACATGCCTGTAATCCCAGTACTTGGGAGGCTGAGACAGGAGGAGCACAGGTTCAAGGCGCTCAGCAGCTCAGTGAGGCCCTTAGCAACTTAGACCCTGTTTCCAAACAAAAAATAAAATAGGCTGGGGGTATAGCTCAGAAGTAGAATGTCTGTGGGTTCAAACTTCAGTGCCACAAACTAAAAATAAATACATAAATAGTGCGACAATAGACCTCCTTGTTCATAACATGTTGTGCACATCTGATTATTTCACTAGGCTCACTCTAAACCAAGTGCACTTTGAAAGATTTTGATACATTATCACCAGATTTCCCTGCAAAACAGGCGTACTTAGTGTGTATGTTTTGTTTTTTGTATTGTCGCAGCCTCCTGTCATTGTCACTCTTTCTTGGAGATGTTTTCTCAATTTTATAGGCAAACACTGCCAACTCACTGGAACTTGGTTTGGTTTGTTTTTTGTTTTGTTTTGTTTTGTTTTTTCTTTTGCACTTCTTGGGAAAAACAGGTCATTCCTACAAAGAAGCCCTGGATTCCCATCAAGTTCTAGAGTGTCACGCCGGCTCTCTTATCATCCCCAGGAATGCCTGCGTGTGCTGACTCACGCTGTCAAATGCTCGCAGGTCCCCAGCCACCACTGGGCTGGGTCAAAATAGCACATCTCCCCATTTTGATCCAAAATACGATCAGCCTTTTTCACTCTGAGGGGAGGGAAAGAGAGGGCATCAGGTAAACAGTCTAAGAAACGATAGCAGGACTATGTTGGCTTTATTCCACTTGGCTGTGTTGGGTATAGCATTGGAGGGGGATGGGAAAGCCTGTAATTCCCCAGTTCCCCATTTTTTTGATTCTTGGGGATATCTATCTATCCCTCCCTCCCTTCCCCCCCCCCAGGGGTGTGTGTGTGTGTGTGTGTGTGTGTGTGTGTGTTACTGGGGGTTGGACGCAGGGACATTCTACCTCCAAGCCACACCCCCGGTCCTATTTTATTTTTTGTTTTGATGCAGGGTTTCCCTAGGTTGCTGAGAGTCTCTCTAGTTGTCGAGGCTGTCCTTGAACCTGCGATCCTCCTCTCAGCCTCCCAAGTAGTGGGATTGCAGGCTTGCAACACCACGCCTAGGTGTTTTGTTTTTGTTCTTGTTGTAGTTTTATTCATGCACTACAATAGTTTGTCTTCTGTTGTGGGGTTGGAATGACTTGGATTTCACAAAGCACCTTTCGGGGCTCTTCCTTTTCCCAGCAGGTTTTGGATGCCCCACCACCCGGTGCTCCTCATGACAATGCGAATTACACTTTGTTTTTTCTCTGTGGTTTCAAACGAGGCACATTTGCTTTGGTCTTTCTCTTCCCTTCTGTCAGGAACAGACTGGAGATAGCAAGACAGTATCAGAAGTTAAACTTGAACCCTGGGATTCTCCCAGGAGGCTCTGTGCAGAGAAAGGCGACTTGTCCTAATTAAAGACTCAGGACTTGCTGTTTCTCCCAGCCCCTGTTCTCCAGGACTGGAGACCCCTCTGGCTGAGGTCGTGTGAGTGCGCTGTGACCAAACAGCTGGGCTGGGACTCCGCTGTGTCAGCGCAGGGAGAGAAAGGAGGGAAGAACTATTGCAATTTCACTTTCAGATTAAATGTGTGTTGTGTGACTTGCAGTGGTTTGAAAATTATTGTCTAGAAAAATGTTTATAACGGGGTTTGTGTTAATGCCGTTATTATTGTAATGGGTTAAAAACTGCACTGTCATTTATTTTCATTTTTAATCAATTTATTACTATATATTACATAATGTATATAATATATAACCCACATATATTATATACATGCATCTGTATATATACATATATGCGTGTATATATCATATATACATGTATAATCCATATATATGTTATGTACATGTGTGTATATAGCTATATATAAATATGTAATGTATATAGATATACGTGTATATGTCTCCCAATATATCCCTCCCAGGTTTTTAGGTTTTCTTTTTCTTTTACTTTTCTTCCTTTCCTTCTTTCTTTCTTTCTTCTTCTCTCTTTCCCTCTTCATTTTCTGGTAATGGGGCTTGAACCCTGGGGATTCTACCTCTGGGCTACACCCCCAGCTCTATAAGCGCTATTTTTTAATTCTTTGAAACAGAGTCTCACTAAGTTGCTGAGGCTGGCTTTGAAACTGTGATCCTCTTGTCTCCACCTTCCAAGTACTGGGATTACAGATGTGCACCACCACTCTCAACTAGGTTTCACTTTATTTTTATTTTATTTATTTATGTATTTATTTATTTGGTACTGGGATTGATCCCCAGGGACATTGTACCCCAGACCTACTTATTTATTTATTTATTTATTTAATTTATTTTTTTTGTAGGTACTGGGGATTGAACTCAGGGGCATTCTACCTCCGAGCTATACCCCCAGCCCTATTTTTTATTCTTTATTTTGAAACCGGGTCTCAGTAAGTTTCAGAGTACCTCACTAGGTAGGTGAGGCTGGCCTCGAACCCGGATCCTTCGGTCTCAGCCTCCCAAATGCTGGGATTACAAGCGTGCACCACCATGCCTGGCTCTATTTATTTATTTTTTAGAAACAGCCTCTTGCTAAGTTGCTGAGGCTTTGAGCCTGTGATCCTCCCGTGTCAGCCTCCCAAGAACTGGGCTTACAGGCGTGTGTCACCTGTTTTCTCTCGTTCCTGTGCCAGTACTGTGTGATATCCCCAAGCTCACACCAGGCCCCCTGTTTGCGACCTCCCACGTACTCTGACTCAAACATAGGACACCACTTTATTTATTTGAATAAAAAAGTCTAGAGACAGAAAAAAATACACAACGGCTATAGAAGTAGGGTGGCTCTAGGATATGGGCTTCTGGCTTCTCTAGACTTCGGCTTTCACTTTTATAACGAGAGGGACCGGCCTGGCGCTAGGGCGGCGTCCAGTCTTATGATCTTGAAGACACTGGCTGGTATGACACAGGTGAGCCTCCGCTTCCTTCAGACTTACCGGGGGAGCCAGGCTCAAGTCTTCCTTGCACTCATCAACCGCCAAGAATTCACCCCACCCACCCCCTGTGTGTGTGTGTGTGTGTGTGTGTGTGTGTGTGTGTGTGTGTGTGTGTTCGTGTGGCACTAGGGATTGAACCCAGGGGCATCCTACCTCTGAGCTACACCCCCCCCCCCCCGAGCC
This sequence comes from Graphiurus murinus, assembly GCA_004027655.1. Lineage (NCBI taxonomy): Eukaryota > Metazoa > Chordata > Mammalia > Rodentia > Gliridae > Graphiurus > Graphiurus murinus. The sequence goes on from PVLC010043615.1 coordinate 11,157, forward strand.
CTTTATTTATTTTTTATTTTGAAACACCATCTCTCTAGGTTGCTGAGACTCTCACTAAGTTGCTGAGGCTGGTCTTGAACCTGCGATCCTCCTGTCTCAGCCTCCCAGTACTGATATCAAGTGCGTGCCCCCACACCGGCTCCCCCTTGTCTTTCTGAATTTTAACCTGCCCTCCCTCCAGCAGTGCCGCCAGGCTGGTAAGTATACATTTGCATCGTCACCTGAAGTTGATCATTAAGGGTCAGATGTGAGGACTTTGTCCTGTGGCAGCCGGGGTCTACATTCTGGTTCTGCCAATTACTCAATCAGGTAAAACCCACCGCAAGCCAGCACATGCGGTGGTGCACGCCTGTAATCCCAGTGCTCGGGAGGCTGAGACAGGAAGATTGCAAGTTCCAGACCAGCCTCTGCAACTTAGCGAGGCCCTCAGTAACTTAGTGAGACCCAGTTTTAAATTTTAAAAATTAATAAATAAAACAGTGCTGGGTGTGTAGCTTGGAGGTAGAATGCCCTTGGGTTCAATCCCCAGTACCACACACACACACACACACACACACACACACACACACACAGCCCAACACAATATTTATCTACTATGAAGGTTAGGTTAGCTATTATTAGTAGTATTATTACTACCAATATATATTAATGAAACTATAAGAAAATGAAAAGAATCAGTTTTCAAATTTTTTATTAGTATATATGGTTATCTAGTTACTAAGAATTAGACCCATGCAAACTTCTTTTTTCTTTTTTTTTAAGTTTAGATACTTTACTTTTGAATTATGTTTGAATTCCGAGTTTTCTTTCTCAAATATGCAGCATAGTTCACCCACCCAAATTCTGATCACGTGATGTCTGTCTTTATAGAGCGCATCTGACTGGCACAGGAGTAGGGAGGTACCGGTGTTCCTTCCTTCCTTGTGGCAAAATGTGCCATCATCACGTAAGATAAAACTTTTAAATACGGAAAACTAGGTGAGCGGTGGACAACAGCTCTTTGTTCTAACCCTGAAACTTTTCTCTAAGTCTAAAACTATTTTTAAAAGATTCAAATAAGCTGGGCCTGGTGGTGCATGCCTGTAATCCAGGTATTGGGAGGCTGAGAAGGAGGATCACAGGCCGGAAGCCAGCCTCAGCAAGTAGTGTGACTCTCAGAAACCTAGGGAGACCCTGTTTCAAAATAAAAATTATAATAGGGCTGGAGGTGTAGCTGAGAGGTAGAACACCCCTGGGTTCAATCTCCAGTGAGATAGAGAGAGAAGAGAGAGGAGAGAGGAGAGAGGAAAGAGAGAGGGAGA
>PVLC010043616.1:0-12485 GCA_004027655.1 Graphiurus murinus
CAAGTGGAAGCAGACGTGGCCCACAGCAGGTGTGGCCACCTGGGTTTAGACTTAACAGCCTGTAGAGCCAAGAACCCAAACAAATCTTTTTCCTTTATAAATGACTCAATCTCAGGTGTTCTGGTAGAGCAACAGAAAACCTCCTATCTGTTCAGGAGGTCTGGGTTTTACTTTTTCTATGTAATATAAAAGGGCATAGTTTTTTTTTCTGTGTAATATAAATACAACATCACTGCAATTACAGAGCAATATCCCTGTGCACATGACAGTGAAAAATCACGGGCCTGGGGTCTTGATGTGAATGAAAGAAACCCTGCCCGGCATCGTGCCTCACAGCTTTGACCTCAGACGCTTACCTAAATGCTGGCTGGAATCCGATTCATTCCACTGCCAGTATTTTGGTAAATGGCAGAAAAAAATATGGAATATATGAATAACAGCTTGATTTTATAATGTTTATGAACGTCTGATTTTATATATGTGTGTATGTGTGTGTGTATACTACCTGTTTGCCAGAGAATGCAAATAGTTTCTTTTTTCTCCAAATCAGATTAAGTTTGTTTATTTATTTATTTTTCTTTTTTTTTTTTTGTGGTACTGAGAATTGAACTCAGAGGCATTTTACCTCCAAGCTACATCCCCAGCCCTATTTTTAATTCTTTATTTTGAAACAGGGTCTCCCTAAGTTGCGGAGTGCCTCACTAGGTAGCTGAGGCTGGACTCCAACCCAGATCCTCCAGTCTCAGCCTCCCAAATGCTGGGATTACAAGCATGTGCCACCGCACTCGGCTCAGATTAAGTTTATACCAGAAAACTCTAGATTTTATTGTCTTTACTTATCCAAAGCTATGAGAAAAGGCAAATTCATACCTTTATTTTTTATTGTATGTGTGTGTATGCGTAGTACTGGGGATTGAACCCACGGGCATTCTACCTCTGAGCTAAACTCCCATCCCTTTTTATTTTTTAGTTTGAAACAGGGTCTAAGTTGCTGAGGCTGGCCTCGAACCTGTGATCCTCCTATCGCAGTCTTCCAAGTACTGGGATTATAAGCATGCATCACCTTGCCCAGCTGGTACTGGGGATTGAACGCAGAGGCATTTTACTTCTGAGCTACATCCTCAGCCCCTTTTTTTTTTGTTTGTTTGTTTTGAAACAGAGTCTCGCTGGGGTGCTGAGAGTCTCACTAAGTTGCTGAGGCTGTCCTCAAACTCCAGTACTGGGATTTTACACGCATGCGCCACCATGCCCAGCCCCAATTCATACCTTTAAGTGCTTTCATTATCAACCAAAAAATGACAAAGTTAGAGAATTTTACTCAAGAAACTAGGAAGAAAACAAAGTATAAAAAGCAGAACGATGAGCCAGGTGTGGTGGGCACACGCCTGTAATTCCAGTACTTGAGAGGCTGAGACAGGATTGCAGGTTTGAAAACAGTCTCAGCAAGTAGTGAGACTCTCATCAACCTAGCAAGATACTGTTTCAAAATAAAATTTTTTTAAAAAAATAGGGTTGGGTTGTAGCTCGGAGATAGAATGCTCCTGGGTTCAATCCCCAGTTCCACCAAAAACGAAACAAAACAACATCAAAAAGCAGAACAAAAGAATTAATAAAAAGTGGAAATAAATCTAAAATAGATTAACAGAATTTATAAAGTAATCTGATTGGTTCACTATGTTCATGAAATGTAGACAGATATACCCTGTTCTTCTGCACAGAAAGAATAACTATTGTAGTCCTATCAATGTAGGTTTGTATGCATTCCCAAATGTATATAAACTGAGAAAAAGTCTGAAAGGACATGCAGCAAAATGTTGGCAGTTTTTTTCTCCAAGACATGAGGTTTAAGATAATTTTTATACTTTCCTGTACTTTCCAAATCCTTTGTAATGAATATATAATTTTATAATCAGAAAAATAAGCTATTTTTAAGGTGCTAAACTATTTCTCACGTATACATATATTTAATGTAATGCCAGTCAAAATACCAAAGAGAACAATGAGAGACTAAGCAAGGACGTTGAGTGATTCTCTAAGCAAAATATAGGAATCTTATTCTACTAGGGTAACTTAATACAAAGCTTCACTTATCAATCTGTAATTCAAATAAGTGTCTGACTAGTAACCTCTAATGAAACTGCTTCCATATTTTCAATAAAATACCCGTGAACTTAGAACATAGACAATGACTTTTTTAAAAAACTGAAAAACTCCTAACACAACCTATCACTTAAGACCAGGAGACAACCAAACATAGAATCAGGGTGCAGCTGACTGGCCTATGGCAAATGAAGCAGTATAGACAGTCTCCCTGGGGGCTGCTAGCATAAACTGCTTCTTGAAAACGTTGACAACCTCCCAAAATAAAGTGGAAAATTGTGTGTGTGTGTGTGTGTGTGTGTGTGTGTGTGTGTGTGTGTATTTTATTGGAGACTGAACCTGCCTCTGAGCTATACCCCCAACTCTATTTTATTTTTTATTTTGAAACAAGTTCTTACTAAGTTGCTGAGGGCCTCACTAAGTTGCTGCAATCCTCCTGTCTCAGCCTCCAAGTACTAGGATTACAGTTGTGTGCCACCACGCCTGGCTGAGAAGATATTTTTTTTTGTTTGTTTGGGGTTTTTTTGCGGTACTGGGGATTGAACTCAGGGGCATTCTACCTCCAAGCTATACCCCCAACCCTATTTTTTATTCTTTATTTTGAAACCGAGTCTCACTAAGTTGCGGAGTGCCTCACTAGGTAGCTGAGGCTGGCTGCGAACCCGGATCCTCCGGTCTCAGCCTCCCGAATGCTGGGATTACAAGCGTGCACCACCACACCCGGCTGAGAAGATGTTTTTAATGTTTCCCCCTAGTAGACCACTAACTCACAGACCCAGAGCTTAGAGAGGACGAGAACAGGATTCCATCTCTTAATTCCCTCCCTGCATCTCTGTAAGGAGAGCAGAGGATCATACAATCACTATCAATCTTGCAATACCTAACAAAATTCCAGACCAACCAAAAGGTTATTTAAAATATGAAAGAAGTGATCATTTATTTGATCTTGAGCTAGGGAAGGTCTGTACAAACAAAAAAAAGGTTTAAGAAGTTATTTTTTTTTAAAAGGAAATGATTAACAGATTTAAATGACATAATTTAATTCCGAGTGCTGGCAGAGGCTCAGGGAAGCAAGCACTCTCATGACTGCTGGTGGGAACAAATCGGCATGTTTCTGGAGGGCAAGCTGGCTGAACGTGTTGAAAGGCTTTAAAATGTTTATACTCTTTGACTCGCTAAGTCAACGTCTAGGAATTTTTCCTAAAGAAATAATCAGAGAGATATAAAATGAAATGTATTTACAGTATAAAAGACCGGAAAGAACATAAATGTGCAATAATACGCGTTTAACAACAAGACACTAGTGAATATAAAATAGTTATATAATAAAATGCTATCTGGCCCATAAAATAATATTTAAAAGAGTCTTTGATGATGAGAATATACTCAGAAAATGTTAAATGCTCCAGGAAAAGTTAATAAAATATACTGGATGGTTCTAAATTTTATTGCATTTTTTTTTTTTTTGCATGCTGGGGATGAAACTCCAGGGCCTTGTGCATACTAGACAAACACTCTACCACTGACCCATACCCCCGGCTCCTAACTTTTTTTAACTCATGAGATACACACACACACACACACGACACATATTTGGAAGAAAATACAAAAAGTTGTTATGTTATTTCTTATTGGGAAAACTGGGGGCAATCTTAGCCATGTGTTACCAGCAGCTAAAGCATACTAATAGAACCTGACAACTCTCACTCAGCCTTTGAGACTCGGCTTGGTTACCACCTCTTTCAGGAAGTACTCCTGCACTACCCCAGTTCACCCCCTGCAGAGCTCATGCGTTGATGTTCATAGTTGATTTGATAAGCCAGGGGGTTCTAAGCTCCTAAGTGGATAAGTCCACTGGAATGGGCTGACTGGATGGTCACGGGGGGGGGGGGGCTGGCTGGAGCAGGTGGGTCCCTGGGACTGAGCTGCTGTCTTGGCACCCCCTCGCTGCCTCCCGCTTGCTTCCGGGAGCCCCGTTCTCTCCCTCTCTCTGCTTCTCACCACCATGCTCTGAGCTCCAGACCCTGCCTCACGTGGACTGAACTCGAAATCTCCAAAAACACCATGAGCAAATAAGTCTTCTCTCTCCTCAGCTGTGTGGCCAGTTGTTCTGTACCACAGCAGCGAGCATGCTGACCGGGCCCCGCTCCCAAATTATACCAAGCACCCCTCCATGCTGGAGACTCGGCGGAAGCTCTGTGACTCTGGCTCTTTCCTCCTTTCCTTTCCTTCATTTTTTAAATTCTTAATTTTTTTTTTCCTGTGCTAGGGGTCAAACCCAGGACCTCGTGCATGCTAGGCAATTGCCCCACCACTGAGCTCCACCTCCAGCCCTGTGCCATTCTTCACCACTGCGTTTTACCATCTGATGTGATTTCCTCTCTCCACTCTATTCTAAAGTACTTGTAGCAAGAATCTGGGTGCTTCACTTTTGAATCCCCGATGGCAATCTGTCTGGAATCGAATGGGTCTTTGAGCTAGAATGCTGGATTCATGGGTAAAATTGACTGATTGAGTGATTCTCTTTTCTCTGTAAATCTAAAGGTCAAAGAGGGAAATGTTAAATAAGGATGAGAAAATAGGGGTAGAAAGGTATGTCTTCTTACCTTGGCTAGGAGGCTTGAAACGTGTTTAACTTCACCATTCGCCTTTAGCAGTTCCTGTCTGAGCTCTGTGCAAGACAGTTCGAGCTGGTCTTTTTCCGCTCGAGCCACATCCAGCATCTCCTGCACCCCGCAGTTCTCTGCGGGCTGCCCCGCGGGGCTGCTGGGCTCCGTGGCTTTCTGCTTCTCGCCCTCCAATCGGGCCTTCAGGGACCCGTTCTCCATCTTCAAGCCTTCCAAGGCAACTCTGCATTCTTCCAGAGTTTTGGCCATCGCGCTGCTGTTACGCCGTTCTAGGTCTAGAAACCCACTCAGTTTTTCGTTTTCTTCTCGCAGGCGCTTGAGCACGTCCAGCGCCCCCTGGTTCTCCTCCTCCACCTTCCGCAGGCTGCAGGTCAGCTGCTGCTGAATGTTGAGCAGCTTCTCCCGCTCGAAGCGGCTCTTCTCCAGGATGTCCGTGCACTTCTGCTCCAGCTCCAGGATCTTCCCTCCCTGGGCGCCGGGCTCTTCGCTCTTTACTCGCTCTTGCAGGAGGTTGATCAGCTTCTCGTTCTCTTGACTTAGCTGCTCCGCCCTCTCTCGGTGCTGGTGGAAGGACGTCTCCAGAATGGTCTTCTCATCCACCAGTTTCTCGTTCTCGGCCGTCAGCTCCTGCACCATCTGCTGCTGGTCGGATAACTCCTGCAGGGTGGCCTGCAGCTCCTCGGCGGTGCTGTGCTGGTTTTCTTCCATCTTGTGGATCTTCTCTGTGAGGGAGGCCAGGGACAGCTCGCTGGCGTTGTTTGGGGAGCTCCCGGGGGGGGAACCCTGGGAGCTCTTAAACGGGGTGCTGGTGGAGGACAGCGGGCGCGACGGAGCGTCCGCCGTGATGTGCTCAAAATCCGAGGCGTCCGGTGACAAGGAGGCTTTGGTGACATCGCTGCTGGAAGACCCCGACGTCCGCAGTGCATTTCCGTGCGTGTGTGTTGTAGACTCTTCCAGCTCACTCGACAGCTCATTTCCGGTCGGGCTTCCGAAGCTGGACTCCTGAGTCACGGATGCGGGGCAGCTGCTGTCACCAGTGGGACTCGCTATCCCTTCCGAATTCGGTGACTGCTCAAGGTAAGCCAGCTTTTCTTTCAAGGCCCGGTTTTCCTCCTCTAGGTCGGCCAGCTCTTTTTGAAAGGTTCTGGTCTTCTCCTCCAGGGCTCTTACTAAGGGTCCCGTGTCCCCTGGTGGGGCTGAGGTCCCATCTGCACTTGGGTCTGAGGCCTCGGTCCCCTCGGCGCTCAGGACCCTTCGCTCTTTGCATTTCTTTAGTTCGCTTCGAAGCCTGTTGATTTCGCTGTCTTTGGCTTTGGCTTCCGCCAGGAGTTCTCGAACTTGGGACTCAAGCACAGCCTTCTCTCCGCCCTCGCTCTCCTGCTTGGGCTTTGTGGAAGTGCTCCTCAGGTGCTTGGTAGGGGTGGGGGCGCAGGAGGAAGTTGGACTGGACCCGGATTTCCTGGAGTTGGAGGGACCTCGAGGCACAGACCTCTCCCTGGAGATGGTGGCGGAGAGTTCCCGTGGAGTTGGAATGCCTGTCCGTTTGGCTGTTGGAACAGCCCCTAAAAACAGAAGAAGTAGAAAATGAAGAAAGAAAGAAAAGAAAGGAAAAATCAAGCATTTTCCTAATGAAACACATGGCATCGTGGAACAAGTGGCTGTCACCCTTCACTGTGTCCTCCTCCTGTAGGCAGTCACTCAGTTCTGACTGGCGGGTGCCCCTCCCCCACAGGCCTCGCACTCACGCTGACCGAGGAAGACCACTGTGCACCGGGAAAGATCTTCATGGCAGGCTGATAATGTCACTGGACATTGGGGAGAAAGCACGTGGGTGTGGGGACGGCTGGCGGCCACCTTGCCCTCACAGGAGGAAGGCCAGACTGCAGGAGGCAGGGTGGAAAGAAGAAGGCAAAATTCTTGGCATAATCAAATCAAGCCTGGAGGCTGGCCTATTATTGATCTTCTAGCTCACAGCCAATGCATATGTTTCCCGTAAGTCACCATGACTCAAGTTTTCTCTAACGTGCAATTTAATATATCTGAACTGATAATGCTGGCAACTAAACAACAGCCTTTTGACAAAATACAAGTTTATTGTGCATTTCTCAACAAAAACTCATAGAAAACGTCATTATTAACATAGTTGGCGAGCACAGCTTTGAATAAGAAAGCAGAAGACAGCCAGGCATGGTGATGCTTGCGTGCCTGTAATCCCAGTACTTGGGAGGCTGGGACAGGAGGATTGCAGATTTGAGGACAGTCTTAGCAATGTAGCAAGACTCTCAGCAATCTAGGGAGACCCTGTTTCCAGGCAAAAAATAACAAGGGCTGCGCATATAACTCAAAGGTAGAATGCCCCTGGGTTTAATCCCCAGTACCGAAGGAAGGGAGGGAGGGAAAGAGGGAAGAAAGGAGGAGGGAAGGAGAAAGAGGGGAAAGGGATATAACTCAGTGGTGACGCACTTACCTAGCATTCACAGGGCCCCGGGTTCAATCTAGGGAGGGAGGGAGGGAGAGAAGAAGGATGGGTACTAAGGAGAGACTGATCAGACCCAATGATGTATCACTTTGGGGGGATTGAACCCAGGGGTGTTATACCTCTGAACTACACCCCCAGCCCTATTTTATTTTGAAACAAGGTCTCACTAAGTACCTGAGGGTCCCGCTAAGTGGCTGAGGCTGGCCTCAAATCTGTGATCTTCCTGTCTCAGCCTCCCAAGTAATGGAATTACAGGCATATGCCACCACACCTGGCTGATTTATCATTTCTGGTGTGTGTGTGTGTGTGTGTGTGTGTGTGTGTGTGTGTGTGTGTGTATGTGTGGTACTAGGGATTGAACCCAGGTGCATTCCACCTCTGAACTACACTCTCAGCCTGATTTTATATATTATTTTGAAATAGGGTCTCACTAGGTAGATGAGAGTCCCACTACTTGCTGAGACTATCCTCAAACCTGCGATCTTCCTGTCTCAGCCTCCCAAGTACCAAATACTGGCATTACAGGTATGCACCAGCACACTTTTAACACAGGTGGAAATGGTGTGCTCATCGTGGACAGAGGGATAAGGATGTACTATGTATATCCACAGAACAGTTACAAACGTTAAGGGGATTTCTGTAACATTGAAATCATATAGAATTTCATAAGGGGTAAGGAATTATTTATTTTCATATATATTGTATCACAGACAATGAAAAAAAAAATTCTAGGGGTGAAAACGACAGATATCGATCTCTGGTGTGCTCTGGAACGGGAGCCCGGACTCAGAGGGTGAAGGGAAGTGAGAACTCTGCGGGCTGAGTAGAAGCTGGCTGCTGCAGCACGGGAGGCGGCCTCTGCTAACGAGGGACCCAGAACCCCGGGTCTGTCAGGGGCAAGAGGGGTGTGGGAGAACGCGCCGCGGACCCGCAGCAGCCCCGGGGTTAGACTCAGAACCAGGCCTGGCCCAGGTGCTCCATCCGCACCAACCACCGAGACTGGCAGGAGAAACACCTGGCTCTGAAGCGAGGATGCGTGTGCGAACGGAGCCACTGCTGAGCGTCTGCCACGGGGTCCTTCAGAAACTGGCATAACAAAGGCCGGGCTTTCACACCCATACACGGAAACTATGACTTTTTTTCTTTTTGTAGTACTAGGGATTGAACCCAGGAGCATTACACTTCTGAGCTACACCTCCAGCCCTATTTTTTATTCTTTATTTGGAAACTGAGTCTCACTAGGTTGTGGAGGGCCTCACTACGTATCTAAGGTTGGCTGCAAACCTGAAATCCTCCTGTCTCAGCCTCCCAAGTACTGGGATTACAAGTGTGCGCCGCCACGCCCAGCTAGAAACCATGATTTTTAAATTAACTTTTTCAAATTAAGCTCCTGAAACAAAGTACAACAGATTTTTTTTTTCTTTTTGGGGTAGTACTAGGGATTGAACCTCTGAGCTACATCCTCAGTGCTTTTTATTTTTTTACTTTGAAACAGGGTTTCAATAAGCTGCTGAGGGTCTCGCTAAGTTTCTGAGGCTGGCCTCAAACCTGCAATCCTGTTTCAGCCTCCCAAGTATTAGGACTATAGGCGTATACTACCATGCTGGGTTCCATAATATTTATTTTTGCTGTACTGGAGATTGAACCCAGGGGGCATCCGAGTTACACCCTCAGCCCTTTTTTTTATTCTTTATTTTAAAACATGATTTCACTAAGTTGCCGAGGGCCTCACTGGGTAGCTGAGGCTGGCTGTGAACCTGCAATCCTCCTGTCTCGGCCTCCCAAGTACTGGGATTACAAGCGTGCACCACCATGCCCAGCTCATAATATATATTTATAATACTTTCAGACATCCAGATTCCTCACTTGCATCATACTAAATTACTCAATTAAAAAAAGATTTACTTAATTATTCTTGTAAAATGAAGATTGAAACCACCAAGCAGTAAAACATTTTGGTGACGCCAGTTCTCCCGAATGAAGTCATCTTGGCAGGGACCTCGATAAAAACCGGAAGGTCATGAAAGTTTCACGGTAAAGACAGTCCAACAAGCAAGCCCGACAGTCCAGGACAGACGACCACTGCAGCATCTGCCATCCCTCGAAGGCCACTGAATTAAGAATGCCGATTAAAATGGATTCATCCACTCCTTCCTTCCTTCTTTCATTCATTTCTTCCTTCTTTCTACCTTCAATCATCCATTGGTTTTAAGGATGGGGAGAAGCGGGGTGTGCTGGTATGCGCCTGTGATCCCAGTAGTTGGGAGGCTGAGGCAGGAGGATCACAGGTTTGAGACCGGCCTCAGCAACTTAGTGAGTCCCTGTTTCAAAAGAAAAGGGCTGGAGTGTAGCCCGGAGGTAGAACACCCCTGGGTTCAAGCCTCGGTACCAAATAAACAAATAAATAAATAAAAAACTCAGAACAGCACATACTTTGAGCAAGCTTACCATTTTCCTTTTCTGGCAAATCTGAGCTCTTCTCATGTCACCTATGCCTTATCTAAACTACTCAGGATTTGCCTTTCCTAGACAGCAAACCAAAGTTCACTTAGGAAATATATCTAATTGTGTATTATGAAATCTACAATTCAGTTGTATTTCTTTTTTCTTTCTTTTTTTTTTTTTTTTTTTTTTTTTTTTTTTTTTTTTTTTTTTTTTTTTTTTTTTTTTTGCGATACTGGGGATTGGACACAGAGGCATTCTACCTCTGAGCCAGACCCCCAGTCCTATTTTTTTTATTCTTTATTTTTGAAACAGGGTCTCACTAAGTTGCGGAGAGCCTCACTAAGTAACTGAGGCTGGCTGCAAACCCAGATCCTCTGGTCTCGATCTCCCAAGTACAGAGATTACAAGCATGCCCCACCATGCCCAGCTTACAATTCAGTTGTATTTCTATTACATCCATTCTTTCGTCTTTTTTTTTTTTTTTTTAACTACATTTGTCTCTGTTTTGTTTTGTTTTCTTTCTTTCTTTTTTGTTTGGTTTGGTACTAAATTAGATCCCCAGCTATCTTTACTTATTTATTTCTTTTATTTAATTTAATTTTGTGGTGCTAGAATTGAACCCAGGGGCATTCTACCTCTGAGCTACACTCTCAGCCTTATTTTTATTTTCAAAAAGGGTCTTGCTAAGTTGCTGACAGCCTCACTAAGTTACTGAGGCTGGCTTTAGACCTGCAATCCTCCTGTCTCAGCCTCCCAAGTACTGGAATTACATCTTTTTTTTTATTTTGAAACATGGTCTTGCTAATTGCTGAGGGTCTAAGTCACTGAGGATGGCTTTGAACCTTTGATCCTCCTGTCTCAGCCTCCCAAGTACTGGGATTACAGGCGTGTGCCACCATCCTGGCTCTGTTTCTGTTTCCCAAAAGCTCTTCCCATCTGGGTATACATTTCAGAAACCACAATGAGCAGAGGGCACATTTAAAGAACTGCTAACATTTGTCGTCAGAGTAACCCCAAACTGGTGCTTGGTGGCCCCTACCTCCCATAAAGGCCCAGTCTCCCACCCCAGGCACTTCCTCAGGGCCCTCCAGGCAGCAGTCCTGCGGCTCAGGAACAACCGGAAGGTGCCCACCCAGAACCTCCTTCAGGCACAGATGCCCCTGGCTTAGATGTTCTGATTTAGGGTGACGGGAGGGTGCATCCACACAACCACACAGAAAAATGTTCTGTCTTCCATTTTTAGCACAGGATTCAATAAATAAGTGATAGCCAACCCTTTATTATAAAAGTCTTTGTGTTAGATGATTCTGCCCGGCGCTAGGCTAACGTAACTGTTCTCAGCATGTTTAAGGTGGACCAGGCTAAACTTAAGTTAGGTTTGTTGAATGTATTTTTAACTTAGCATACTTTCAGCTTTGATGGGTTTATCAGGACATAGCCATTCATAAGCTGAGGAGAGCATCTGTACTGTGAGTTAAACCTCATTGCTAAGCAATGGTCCTAGACCCTGACACCGATCGCACCCTTACACAACGCACCATGGCAGGGTGACCGCGTGTCCAGAGGACCGGGCTGTGGGTCAAGGGCTGGCTGGGTCAGCACCCTAATGTCTTTTACCTCTCACTCACTCACTCACTCACCCACAGGCTGGCTCTGACTGAATGAGGTTAAAATGAAAGCAAGCTCCATCTCATAATTATGAAGATACGATAAAAAAAAATATGTTTAATGTTACATGTTAAGATGACAATACAAAATTTTATTCTACTTTGGTTGATCATGAGTACATCAAACCATTCACAGAGATAAAAACTAGAAAAGAACATAGAATATTCAGAACAGTTGAAAATTAACCTGGATGGTCTGTGAGTAATGTTCCTGTTTCTTCTTCATAGTTACACGTATGTAGTAAATTTAAAAACAGGAGATGGCTTGAGGGTATAGAAATGCACTAATAATCAAGGAAATGCAAATTAAACCAGTAATGAGATTACCTCTCACCTATTAAAGAACAACTATTATAAAAACAATGAAAGATAAGCGCTGGCAAGGATGCGGAGAAGAGGGAGCCCTTCTACACTGTTGGTAGGGATGGAAATTGTTACAGAGAACGGTATGGAAGTTCCTTGGAATAATTAAAAAGAAAATCAGTATATGATCCAGCAATCCCACTTCTAGGTATGTCTACACAAAAAAATGAAACGTGCATGTCCAAGAGATGTCTGCGCCCCCACATTCACTATGGTATCTCTCTTTTTTTTTTTTTTTTTTGGTGCTGGGGACTGCTGAACCCAGGGGCACTCTACACTCTCAGTCCTTTTTTATTTTTAAATTTTATAAATTTTTAAGTTTTTTTTTTGGTACTGGGGATTGAACCCAGGGGCATTCTACCTCCGAGCCTCACCCCCCAGTCCTATTTTTTATTCTTTATTTTGAAACAGGGTCTCACTAAGTTGCAGAGGGCCTCACTAGGTAGCTGAGGCTGGCTGCAAAACCAGATCCTCCAGTCTCAGCCTCCCAAGTACTGGGATTACAAGCATGCACCACCACACCCGGCATTATTTTTAAATTTTTGAAAGAAGGGCTTGCTAAATTGCTGAGGCTGGCCTTGAATCTGTGGTCCTCCTGTCTCAGATTCCCAAATACTGGGATTACAGGCCTGCACCACCATGCCCAGCTACAGCATTATTCTCAATAGCCAGGATAAGGAATCATACTAAGTGCTCATCAGTGGATAAAGAGAGAAAATATGGTGTCTTTCTATATATGGTCTTATATACTGTGTGTACACACACAATAGAATACTATTTGGTCTAAAAAAGGATGAGATCCTA
>PVLC010043617.1:0-11816 GCA_004027655.1 Graphiurus murinus
TTATTAAATCAAGTAATGGCATATTCATACAACAGTATATTATTCTACCATAAAAATGATGACATTTGGACAGAGACAATACTTGGAAGAGACAATGCTTCTGAAGTTCTGGACCTCTAAAAGCCTTTCCTTCTTTCCCTGTGGGCTAAATGTAACCAACACATAAGCCAGCGGAGGAAAAAGTGGCAGACTATGAAACTTACCTCTAGATACACACAAATTTATTTGCACATAACATCAGAAAACTAAAGTGGGATTAATGTCTATAGGAGGGAGAAAAATTCACTTTGACCAAAGCAAAACTACAGTGATGCTTCACTTATCTACTTATGTAACCATCAGAGACTTTAACTGCTTACAACAGCAGCAAACTCTGAAGGTTTAAGGTCAGTGAGTTAGTTATGTGTGCACAAGGGCATCTAAGATCTAACTCTTAAAAAGTCAGAAAAATAGCCAAAAAATAATCATAGTTGGCTCACTAATCAGAACAGAAAGAATATTCACAGCGACTGGCAACAGTTATAAAAAAATTAACTTCTGAGGAATAGAGAAGTGATGAAGGAGAAAATGTGAAAAAGGAAAAAGTGGCACACACTGAGATGGCAGGAGCAGGGGTGAGACCAGAAGCAGAAGCATTGACAAGTGACAACGAGAGCAGCCAGTGGCACATACATGGACGGAGAGAGGGGTAACAAGCCATTTAGATCTAAGCCTCCAATCCCATCACTGGAGCTTGCTAATCACCCATCGACCAGGGATGAGTGTGTAGAGAAAGCACAAGCAGCTTGGGGAGTGTGGAGGGACAGCCGCACCAGCAAAGATGCAAAGACGGCCAGGCCCTAATCTCTGGGTCCTGTGAATATGTTACATTACATGGCAAAAGAGACTCTGCAGATATAGTTAAAGCTGTGGACCTAAAACAGAGGGTGTTATCCTGGTTTATCTGGGTAGACCCAATTGAATCATATGAGCTCTGGCTGGAGTCAAAGAAATACAGTGAATCCTTCTGTCCCTCAGAATCTGACTTTCCTTCTACTTTATCTCTTATGCTTAAGGTCTGTCCACATATGGCTTGAATCTGGCTGCATCTACAGTATGTTACTTAACGCTCACACTCCTGGAGTAACCAAGAAGAGCTGACTGTATTGTAGTTATTCTATAGGATTGAAGAATGTACAAAGGGGCATAATGACTTTGCAACATTTTTAAATTAAAAAAAATCAGGACATTTCTACCAGAGTTCCCTACTTTCACAAACCTAAGCTACTTGTTATTTCCAAAGACATCCTGTCTTTTATAAGGCTTGTTCTAGTTTGGATCTGGAATGCCCCCCAAGGCACATACAATAAAGGCCTGGTGCCCTGCTTGGCACTGCTGGGAATGGGAGGGCTGCAGGTCGTTCAGGGCATGCCCTTGGAGAAGAACTGGGACCTGTCCCTTCCCTTTCCTTTTTGCTTCCCAGCCATGACCTGAGTGGTTTTGCTTTGCCATGTACTCTCAGCAGTATGAGCAGCTACAGGCCCAAAGCAACGACCCCAACTGATTGTGGACTGAAACCTTTAAAACTGTGAGCCCAAATAAACATTTTCTCTTCATAAGTTGATTACCTCAGCCATTTGTTATAGTAATGGAAAGCTAATACAGAACTCTTTCTTAAGTTTCACTTATTTGCTTAAAAATTACTTCTAAGCACCTTTTATGAGTCAGATACTGCTCTAGGCACAAATGATGGCAGTAAATAATAGAGACAAAAACCTCTGCCCTAACTGAGCTTATATTCTAGCTTTACCAATCTCCCACTCTCTCTCCACCCCATACATTCATGAACCAAACGCCTTGGATCCACTTACTTCCTCTGACCATCATCCTAATTTGCTAATCTATGCCTCTTTAGCACCTACCATGATACCTGGCCGATAAAAGAAACTCATTTATGCACAATGCTTAATCCTCTAAAAATGTCAATATCATTAGAGCATTATTGCACATTACATACATTTTTATTGATGAAGAATATACATATACAACATTCTATTAACATAGAAAGTAATTCTCAGCTTAATACTACTTAGCTAAAACACTTTCAGATACTAAAGCATTCATCCTTGCTTACATATTAGATATAATAAAGCTCAATACTAACATACTCTTTTAATTCAGATTAATAGGCTTAATACCATGCTGAGGATTATAAATGCACAAAAAATACTGGAGCAAATACTATGTATTCCATTCTCTGAACCTTTTCAGGATACTGAGTGGAAGAATTTTTTTTAATCACTCGAGCAAATAAGCGAGTTGTCTCTGCCCCAAATAACTCCAGCTCAAAGGTGGAAATAGCCTCTCTCCCACCTCTATCCCTTCTAACCAGACTATACAACAAAAATAAGTCAAAATCAATTCATATTCAAGAAGCTGGCCAAATTTTCTGTCAAGTAGCACTTGAAATGAACTGGTCATCAACAAAATGTTCGAAGTATCTTCTTTATACAAATATTGTTATAACATAATCCTTGTAAATAATATGTTGTGAGTTCATGCTTTTAAAATGTGATACTCTTTTAAAGCATTTTATTTTATTCACATCTCAGCTGACTGCTAAAGCAAGTCTCGTAGCAGGAAGGATTGGGAAGTTTGATCATACAATAATACACAAGTTTTCATTACTTAAGTTTTTGAGGATGATGATAACATTAAATATGTCCAAATCTAGACAAACTTCTTGTAGAAATCACTAGCCACCAAATGCAACCTTCAATTCCAATATGTAGGTAATATTCCATATTGCAGAAAAATGAGGCACTGCTGCACTGCTCTCAGCTTTAACCTCTTGGGTTTCACTGACAAAGGCTTACTTACCTTGGGTGGTGATTGCTGCTGCTTGTTATTTCCTGAATGCTGGAGTCGTAGAGCCCGGGGGATAAATTCAGGAGCCAGTGGATTCAACACGTATGTCTTCTTTAGTTCTAAAGCCTCTAACTGAGCCTTGATCTGTTCAAACGTGATCCCATGTAGGCTGTTATTTTCATGACACAAGGCGATAAATCGTTCCCAAAACTTCCTACAGAAAAGATTTAGAAGATCAGGTTACAATTTCAGTGGATGCGATTACAGAAATTTCAAATTCTGGCAGGATGTGATGGTGCAGGCTTGTAATCCCAGTACTTGGAAAGCTGTAACAGGAGGATCACAGGTTCGTGGCCAGCCTCCGCTACTTAGTGAGGTTCTCAGCAACTTAGTGAGAACCTGTTTCAAAATAAAGAATAAAAAAAGGGCTAAGAATGTAGCTCAGAGGTAGAATGCCCTTGGGTTCAATCCCTAGTACCGCAAAAAAAAAAAAAATTTCAAATTCTGACCACTCCCTAGTCCCAAATGCTTAAATCCAATAGTCATTTGACTATGATTTAGGAGTAATCTTTGTACCAACTCACAAGACTTAAGAAGTTTGATGCTCAAATTATAGTCTTATTTACTAGTAAATAATACATATAAAATAAGCTTACAGTAAATTTGGCTCATCAGTGCAAGTAAATGGTCAATGCTCGACTATCAATATTAATAAAGAATGATTTTTTTGTTATCCACATAATAAGTAAGGATTTTAATACTGACAGTAACTCACTTTGTAGACACTAAGTACTTCTTGGCATACTCATCCATATATCTACACACAGGCGTGCACCACACAGCCACTGCATATACAACAGTGGTTCCAAAGATGACATCACGTACTGATGTCAAAGTGGTCTCACTCTGTGTGAGTGTACTCGCCGATGCTCACAAAATGAGGAAGTTCCTAACAAATCATGTCCCAGAACACATTATTAAGCGATGCGTGACTGTGTCTACATACTATCCACCACTCTGTATAACCTGTATAATTTACACCAATACACTTCTACATACTAAAGTGAGTTACAGTGTCAAACCAGCCTGGTGCTGGGTGACTGAGAAAACCAGTTCATAACATGAAGTAGATCATTCTCATGAGGAGTCTTAAAAAACAATTCCTGTTTTTCTCTTACTGAGTAGATGCTTGTCACAAGCACAACCTGTAACATTAAGTTGTAAGAGTTAAATTAATTATGGGAAGTACAGGGAGTTGGAATAGTAATTAAATGTTGATTATTTCCTAATCAAATTAATAAATACTAAAGGAGAAAAATACATTCAAAACTTATTTCAGTTATATACTGGTGTGTGTGTGTGTGTGTGTGTGTGTGTGTGTGTGTGTGTGTGTGTTGCTAAGGATTAAACCCAGGGGCATTCTACCTCCAGGCTTCAAACCTGCAATCCTCCTGTCTCAGCCTCCTAAGTACTGGTATTGCAGGTATGCGACACCACTGAACACGTATTACAAAACACAATATATAAAAAGTTTAAAAATTTTAAATGACTACTATAAGTATATGCATACCTATGTTTAATATGAAATCCAAATAATGTTTTATTATGCTATAAAGGTATGTGATATGGTTTCTTCCTAAGTTGGTATCCTTGTGTCCAGGTGGACAGCAGGTAATCAAGGTGGTTTCAAGAAGCATAAATGAAAAGGTTCATATTATGAAAGTTAGTATATGAATGGGGATTGGGTTATTAATATATTCATAAAAGTTTGCAGAGTTTAATTCTGAACTATGATGGATAAGCACTCTACCAAGGAGCTACACACCTGGCCCTCTTTTCTAATTTTCTCAAAGATGAGTTTAAGAAAAAGGTCCAAGGGCTAGGACGTAGCACAGCAGCAGAGCACTTGCCTAGCACACATGAGGCACTGGGTTTCATCCTCAATATGGGAGGAAAAAAGGGAATGGAAGGAAAGGGAAAAAGGGAAAGGGAAAGGAAAGGGAAAGTAGCTGAGACTGGCCACGAACCTGTGATCCTGTCTCAGCCTCCCAAGAACTGAGATTGCAGGCATGCACCACCATGTTCCCAGTAAGGATTAGTTCTAATACAGCATTCAGGATCTAAAATCCATAAACTTCCTCACTCTTTGTCTGAAATAGCTATACTATCAACACAATTCTCTTATATACTGTATTTAAAGGAAGGGATCCCCGCTCCCCGCCTCAGTCTAATCGATAAGGTATTAGGTTCATACAGTGGCATTTCGCTTTTGTGTTAGACTTCCAAGACAAAGCACAAGGAAAGAATGCATTGACAATCTCTAGCTCAGCTTATAACCTGAATTCCATATTACATACTTCACTCCCAGCTTAAGTAGTCAGAATGCTAAAGCATGTTCTATTTTTGAATTATCTTCTTTAAACCCCATGCCCTGTGCCTACACTGCCCTCAGCTATATCAAAAGAGATCTGGAGCAACAATGAATTAAGCAGAGCCTTCAAAGAACCTCACATTTCATAAAAAGACAGTGGGGTGGTTCAGTGACGGTCTTTGTCTACAAGATCCCAAGGATTCAAAAACATAGCCTTTGAGCTAAAGGACCCCATTTTAGGAATAACACTACACATTTACTATAAATTAATCAAGTTAACAAGTTTCAAGAGTAATCTGAACTTATTTTTTAAATTTGGATTGTTTTATTGCTCCATTGCCACAGCAAAGTGGTCCCTGGTTCTGTCACTCAGGAACTGTGTTGACTTTGAGCAAATTACTTAACCTCTCTTTATATACCAGTTTCCTCTTGAGTAAAATAGGGCATCAATGATGATGATGATGATAATAATAATAATATCACCATTCCTATTACTGAAAAAAACTTTCTTCTAACCTTTCAAAAAATGTATTCTTTCCTTCAAATATTCTTCATTTTAAAGCTAAATATTCTTTTTCTCAGAGTGAAAAGGTTCTTTCAGACTATTTACTTTGCCTTTGAATTTCTGAACCTTCTACTCAAGTATCATGCATGACATGATGAGGCATTTCTGAACATCAACAATTGCAAGATCTCTTGGAAATTTCAAGTACATTCATAATAAGAATTCACTGTGGTTGTTTAAAGCCTTTACCAATTCTTAGCATCCTCCCTAAAATGCTAACTATTGTATGTGAAGCATTTTTTCCAGTAACCTTGTTAGGGAATCCATATCTCTACATTTTAATATAATTTTAGGTTATTTCAAAGGCCAAGACCTCACCTTTTTTTGCGGTACTGGGAATTGAACCCAGGGGCATTCTACCTCCAAACTACACCCCTAATCCTATTTTTTATTCTTTATTTTGAAATAAGGCCTCACTATGTTGCAGAGGGCCTCACTAAAGTAGCTGAGGCTGGCTTTGAACCTGTGATCCTCCTGTCTCAGCCTCTCAAGTACTGGGATTACAAGTGTGCACTACCATGCCCTGCTATGACCTTACTTTTAATCACTTAACAAAAACATGAACACAAAGCTTGATTTTGTTTTTAATGTTAACCTTGCTTCTAGGATCACTGTTAAAACATTGAAAAATCATTTGAGTAAAAATAAATAAAAAGAAAAAGCACTTGATGTCCATGTTCCCAGGTAACACTGCATGTGTATACACCTCTACACATATGTGAGGTATGTTTATACTTCACTGAGTTAATGAAATATGCTAATGAAGAAATTCAGTTAAAGGAAAGCCCCCTCTGAAGAGCAGAGGTGTGGAGCCATGTTATCAGCCTCCCTGGCCTCCTCCATTCAGTGCAAAGTGTAGACCTGTCTGCAGCTGTGTCACTCCTGGGAAAGGCACTGCAACCCTGAAAGGAAAAGTCTGAGTTTTGAAGTCAATCTGACATCTGTTTGAGTGAACTACATAATAGCTAGGTGACCTTGGGCAGTTATTTAAACTCTCTGAAACAGGCTGCCCATTTCAAATGCAAATAAAATAGCCACATTGCAGGGTTGTTGGGATGACTGAACCAGGCAATGTGTGCAAAGCACATAAAGCAGCACCTGCAGAGAAAAAGCTGTCAACAGACGCAGCCGCGGTATTAATACTTGTCAGTGTGGAGTGGTGGAGAAGAGTTCACTGCATTTACTTCAGACTTAGATCTGTTTAAAACTAAAACAAAAAAGAATATGTAACTGACTCATTTCTGAACTGGTATAATATACAGAGTAACCATTCCTTGAAATCTTGATTGATACCTGAGAATATTATGTTAATTTTTTGCAAATAATCAAGTGAAAGGGGGGGCATGATGATCTCAAATGACAAAGAATTCACTCCTCCATTCTTACAGGACAAGAGAATCACGTTATATCCTGACATTACTTATAATGTGAGATTACATTAGTTTCTAATAAAATTAGCAAGATTAAAGCTTAGATATTCATATGCCTCAACTATCAAATCTTAAATTAGAGCCATGACTAAACTGTCCAAATAAAACACATAAGCAGCATTTCCACTTAGCTAAGGAATATGTGTTCTTCCCATTCCCTGCTACATAATTTATTATTCCTCTGAAAAGATTTTGCGTAGTATATAAATTAATTTAAAGTCCGTGGCATATCCCAGGTGGGCAGTTAGAAATAAGCAAATGGTAGACCTAGTTTTAAGTTAAAAATTAGCCCTGGACAATTCCAACCTCAGGAAATTCTTCACCTATTTGCTCTTAACAAGTAAGAATTCATTTCGGAGAAGGGATGAAAATGCTGATCTCATGCAACTGACAGTATAATACAACTCTATGAAAGGGTAATTCTACCTCTGACCTACACCCCCAGCCCTTTCTTACTTTTTATTTTGTTTTCTTTGTTTGTTTTGTCCCTAGGGATTGGATCCAGGGGCATTCTACCCTCAACCTACATCCCCAGCCCTATTTTTTTATTCTTAATTTTGAAACAGGGTCTTACTACATTGTGGAGGGCCTCACTAAGTAGCTGAGGCAGGCCTTGAACCTGCGATCCTTCTGTCTCAGCCTCCCAAGTACTGGAATTACAAGTGTGTGCCACCATGCCCGGCTTTTGTTTGTTTTTATGGCATTAGGGATTGAACCCAGGAGCATTCTACCTCTGAGCTACACCTCCAGCCATAATTTATTTTGAAACAGCATCTCGCTAAGCTGTGGAGGGCCTCACTAAAGTGCTGGCTGAGGCTGGCCACAAATCTGAAATCCTCTTTTCTCAGGCTACCAAGTACTGGGATTATAAGCATGCACCACCACGCCTGGCTTTAACTTTTTATTTTGAAACAGTCTTAAGTTGCTGATGGACTCACTACGTTGCTAAGGCTGACCTTGCACCTGGGATTGCCTGTCTCAGCCTGACAACACACCCAGCTTAACATAGTTTTTCAATACTCCAAAGGGCAAATCTTATAGAACTGGCCTCATAAACTGGGCATGTAAAATAGAGCTGAGGGTACAGCTTAGAGGTAGAATGCCCCAGAGCTAAACCTTACTAAAAAAACAAAAAAACACACACAAAAAAACAAAAAACCTGGCCTCATATAGTCTAAATTCAAGTCAAAAGAGTATAGACAAATTGTATTAGGTTGCTTTTTTAGCTATATTTTACTAGAAATACAGTCTAATGAATACTAAAACAACTCAATACAATCTATGAATACTAACAATCTTATATAGCGACAAGTAATGGCCACTTCTAGCCCCCTTAATTTTAAGATACTCTGAATTTAACCAGATATAAAGAATTATCTTCAATGAGAAGCTTTGAGAGAAAATGACTACAAAAAGAAATTCATCAAAAATTGGAATTAAAGTAACAATAAAGGGGGAAGAAAGGAGGGAGCAGGCGAAACAAAATTTAACCTCTATCAAAGATACCCTTTCATCTACACAAAAGCACCCTAGGCCTGAGCACTAGCTGCTCCCTCTTCCCGGAGCGCTGTTACCCTAAATGCCCATGTAACTCTCTCCCTCACTTCCAGAATCGGCTTCTCGGCGAGGCCTCCTCTCTCCATGACACAGTCACAACCCGTCTGCCCCACACCCATCACTCCTGTGCTCCTTAATGTTCCATTTCTTTTCCATTAAGCTTAACAAGTACAATACACAATATCCTTATTTAGTTTATTGTCAGTCTTCCTCTCCTCCCCAATAAGATGTAAGCCCCACAAGGGCAGAGATTTTTGTCTATTTTGTTCACTGATGTATTTCCATAGCTAGAAGAATGCTTAGAGGATAGAAGGCATTAGCCCGGCGTGGTGGCGCATGCTTGTAATCCCAGCATTTGGGAGGCTGAGACCGGAGGAGCTGGGTTCTCGGCCAGCCTCAGCTACCTAGTAGGGCACTCCAAAACTTAGCGAGACTCTGTTTCAAAATAAAGAATAAAAAATAGGGCTGGGGGTATAGCTCGGAGGTAGAATGCCCCTGAGTTCAATCCCCAGTAACGCAAAAAAAACAAACAAAAAAGAAAATAGAAGGTATTTAGGAAGTACCTAATAAGGAATAAATTAATGCACACACAATTATGCATATAACAAATAGACCCAAGATAATATACTTTCGTGTTCCATTTGCTATCAGGTAATAATAAGCCTGATTTTAATTAGCCAAGAGGTCATATACATAAATGTATACACACAGATATTAATTACTTCACATTTCGCTCTTTAATGTCTCAATCAATAACACGTAATTACCTGCATCTTCCAATAGAGCACAGCGCAATGGGGTCCCCCACCACAGCAACGAGGGACTGTGCTCTTGTGATGGCAGTATTGAGCAGCTTGTAGTTAGATAAAAAACCATAATCTAAGTCCTCTGTGGAATCTTCCAGAAGTTGTTCTTTCTTTTTAATTGGTGTTTGTTTATGCTTACAAGTATGTCTTGTACGTACTGTACTAAGAAACAAAACTCTAAATTGCTTTCCTAAAAAAAAAAAAAAATTGTCATTCTGAATCACTGATATAAAGAAAGCATTGCATTTTTAAAATCTAATTGCTAAATAACCGGTATTGGCGAGGATGTGGAGACATAGAAACCTTTGTGCACTGCTGGTGGGAATGTAAAATGGTGGAGCACGTCCAATGCTGGGTATCTACCTATGACAGGTAGATAGAAAATGTTCCCTAAAGAGTTCACTGATTAATATTCAGGGTTGATATAACTGAGTCATGAGGGTTATAATCCCAGAAGTGGATAAATCCATTGTAATGGATTTAGTACCCAGCAGGCCGGTAGGGTGTGGCTGGAGGAGGGTCCTGGGGGTGCAGCCTTGGAGACTGTGTGTGTGTGTGTGTGTGTGTGTGTGTATGTGTGTGTATGGCGGGCCTTGGGGGACGGTCTCTATCTATCTATATATATATGCAGGGTCACCCAGCCTCTGACCAACCAGGGCACACACAGGTGATTCCACAGGAAGCCCGAGAGTCTGGTTTGTGCAACATGCTCTTGTGCTCGTTTTGGAGTACCCTATCTGACCCCTCATTCTGTGGTATGTCTCAAGTATTTGAAAACAGTTTTCATGTCAGTCCTTAGTTTTCTCGTCTGTTAGGCCAAACAATCCCAGTTTTCGAGCCTTCCTTGATTCTCACATGGTAGTTTCTAGACCAATAACTCTCCTAGGTCTCTTCTGGCGTGTCTTAGTTCACTGCTAGTGTTCCTTCTAGAATCCTCACTTCGAGTCAGAGTGATCTGGAGAGTGTGTGGTAGAGTGGAGCTGTTTGTTCCATGACCTGGACACTGCATCTCTCTCTCTCTCTCTGTTGTTCACTGCCAGGAATTTAACACTGCAATGGGCTTTTTCTAGTGCTCACATCATAGGTGGCTTCACATATTTTAAAGCACAAATTTTATAATAATTTGTTACATGAATACAATATAGAGTTGCTGCTAATGATTCATTTAAAAAAGTCTAGAGATAAAAATCTCTCTGAAGAAATTAGTCCTTAGACAGAGTATCACATGGCATATGTGGTATTGTTTTATAACTGTAACTACAGCATACAGATATTATGTAGCATTACACAATTATTGTCACAGAAAAGTCCACTTTTTCATACTTTATTTGGATATAAAAATTTTCATAAATATGTAAGCAGGCTCTAATTACAAAATTTGGCATTGAAAAACTTGGTATGAAGTAAATCCATCATTGCTGGTCCAGAATAATGATCTGAAATTGCTTAAAGATCTAACATCATTTAAGAAAATTTAAAAAGTGAATGTAGACTTAAGCATCTGAGTAACTTAATTTGTTCTAAGTAACACTTACCTTGAACATTTAGCACCCTTTCCACATTTACATCAGATAATCTCTTTTTCCGAAGTTCAGCACGTATCCTAAACACTTGATCGGCATATGGAGTCACTACACCAATACTGCCATCATCCAACTTCCCCCATGCCACTGGCCACTTCCTTCTTAACTCTTCCACACGTTCCACTACTTCAAATACCTTTAAAGAATCACACACATGCACAGTCAAGTTATCATCAGTGTTGGGAGGAAGAATACAGTAACCGAAATACATTTATAAAGGAACCATTTTGGTAAATGCCATTTTAAACACTACCCCTAAAAGACAGGGATAGTGGCTCACACTTGTAATCCCAGTAGTTGGGAGGCTGACACCAGAGGATCCGGGTTCAAGGCTAGCCTCAGCTACTTAGTGAGGCCTTCCCCAACTTACTGAAACCGTTTCAAAATAAAATAAGCCTGGCGTGGTGGTGCATGCTTGTAATCCCAGTACTTGGGAGGTTGAGACATGAGGATCTAGGTTTCCAGTCAGCTTCAGCTACTTAGTGAGGCTCTCCCCAACTTAGTGAGACCTAGTTTCAATAATAAAGAATAAAAAAATAGGACTGGAGGTGTAGCTTGGAGGTAGAATGCCCCTGGGTTCAATAAAAATAGGACTGGGTGTGTAGCTCAGAAGTAGAATGCCCCTGGGTTCATTCCTCAATACCCAGGGGAGGCAGG
>PVLC010043619.1:0-12478 GCA_004027655.1 Graphiurus murinus
TTTTTTTTTTTTTTTGCGGTACTGGGGATTGAACTCAGGGGCATTCTACCTCTGAGCTACACCCCCAGCCCTATTTTTTATTCTTTATTTTGAAACCGAGTCTCACTAAGTTGCGGAGTGCCTCACTAGGTAGCTGAGGCTGGCCGCGAACCCGGATCCTCCGGTCTCAGCCTCCTGAATGCTGGGATTACAAGCGTGCACCACCACGCCTGGCTGATTAAAAATTTGATTTATATCTTTTTAGACTTTTTGTATGTGTGCATGCAGGCACCTATATATGTGGGTCTCTATTATGTTTGTGACTTTATGATATTGCTTTTGCAAAAACATTATCATGTTGTACATTATTATTCTGCAACTTCCTTTTAATTTTTTCCTCTAAAAAGTATCATAGGCATTCTTTCTTGTAAGTATAGACCTACCCCTCCTTCTCTTCTTCCCTTCTTCCTTTGCTCTTCCTCTCCCTTCTCCCTCCTCTTCTTCCTTTATTTTTCCTTAGTTTTGGCTTGATACTTCCTTAAGGAAGAAGCATTGCAATGGGAGTTAGTTGTTGTACACATATATGCCAGGAACTATACTAGTTGTCAATAACTTTGTTGTAGCACTGAAGTCATAACATATGTAAAAGCATGACATATGTAAAAGCTTGATACACCCTAAATCCTCAACATATTTTAGAAATAGGATTTGAAAATTGGTCTTTTAATTCTAGAAAGTGATTTAAGTGAAATATTCATAGACATTTATTTTTTATTCTTATTTCTTTTGTGTATGTATGTGTGTGTGATATTGAGGATTGAACCTAGGGGCATTCTACTTCTGAGTCACACCTCCAGCTTCATTTTATTTTTTTATTTTGAAACAGAGTCTGGCTGATTGCTGAGGTACACACTAAGTTGTTCAGGCTGGCCTCGAACCTGCGATTCTCTTGTCTCAGCCCCCCAAGTACTGGGATAACAGGCAT
Source organism: Graphiurus murinus (assembly GCA_004027655.1). NCBI lineage: Eukaryota > Metazoa > Chordata > Mammalia > Rodentia > Gliridae > Graphiurus > Graphiurus murinus. The sequence continues at coordinate 965 of PVLC010043619.1, forward strand.
GCACCACCATGCCCAGCTGACATTTAATTTAAAATCTAGAGCTTGTGAATGACTAGGGAAGATATGAGAAAAAAAAAAGTATGTTGTTGTCACTGGAATACAGGAATTCGAATTGTGAGAATTTTAAAGGAGGCTATATTTTAATTTTTAAAAGAAAAGAATACTTTGAATGGGCACATAATAATTGTACATATTTATGGGGTACAGCATGACGCTTTCTTTTTTTTTCTCTCTCTCTCTGTCTCTTTTTTTTTTTTTTTTTTTTTTTTTTTTTTTTTTTTTTTTTTTTTTTTTTTTTTTTTTTTGCCATACTGGGGATTGAATCCCGGGGCATTCTAACTCTGAGCTACACCCCCAGCCCTATTTTATTTTATTTTGTAACAGGATATCTCTAAGTTGCTTAGTGTCTCACTAAATTGCTGAGACTGGCCTCGAACCTGTGATCTCCCTGTCTCAGCCTCCCAAATACTGGGATTACAGATGTGTGCCACCACGTCCAACTTCAGTGTGACACTTTGATACATGTATTCAATATGTAATGATCAGCCCAGGATAATTGGCATAGCCATCACTTCAAACATTTATTATTTATTTGTGTTGGAAGCATTCAAAACCCTCTCTACTAGCTCTTTTGAAATACAAAATTAGTTGGGCATGGTGGCACACATTGCAAATGAGATTGCTTTATTTCTTTTTCAGCTAGTTCATTATCATATAGAAATGCTACTGGTTTTTTCATGTTGATCTTGTATAGTTCAGCTTTATCAAATTCATTTATCACTTCTAACAGTATTTTTGGTGGAGTCTTTAGGTTTTTCTATATATAAGATCATGTTGTCTCCAAACAGGGATAATTTGACTTCCTCTTGTCCTGTCTAGGTGCCCTTTATTCTTTCTCTTGCTTAATTGCTTTGGCTAGGACGCTCAATGGCCATTTTTTGACTTTCAAAAATAACTAAGTCTTCTTGGGGAAAATCAGTTTATTCTTTTATTTATTTATTTTTTTCGGACTAGGGATGGAACCCAAGGGCATTCTACCTCCGAGCTACACCCTCAGTCCTATTTTTTATTCTTTATTTTGAAACAGAGTCCCATTAAGTTTTGGAGGGCCTCAATAAGTAGCTGACGCTGGCAGTGAACCTGCAATCCTCCTGTCTCAGCCCCCCAAGTACTAGGATTACAAGCGTGCACCACCATGCCTGGCTCAGTTTATTCTTTATATTCATCCATTTTAATCAACATCATGATTCTAGATACTTTTTGATTATTTCTAATCATCTAATTTTTAAATTTTCTAATTTTTATCACAAATTCATGGTAAAATAATTTTGAAATTAACTTCCATCAAGGCTATTGAAAAGAATATAACCCAGGCTTTGAAATCAATGTAAGAGAAGCAATGTTTAAAATGAAGGCAATATCATTGGGATAAATGGAGAACTTGACAAGCCTGATTACTTTAAAGGTGACTAACTCTATTTTGGGTGTATTTTTTTTGGTGTATTTCAATAGTAAGTTTGTGTTAGGATTTCCATAATCTGGCCATATATGCTTAGCTCTAATCTCCTTAAAGTTGGTATTAAATGAGAAATGTGGATGATATGGAGTCAAAATACATCTATTTGTGTGTGTGTGTGTGTGTGTGTGTGTGTGTGTGTGTGCGCGCTGCTAGGGATTGAACCTTGGGGCATTCTACCTCTGAGCTACACTCCTACCTCTTTTTTTATTTTTATTTTGAAACAGGGTCTCACTACATTGCTGGGAGTCTCACTACATTGCTAAGGCTGTTCTTGAACCTGTGATCCTCTTATCTCAGCCTCCCCAAGTACTAGGATTACAGGTGTGCACCACCACACCCAGCTAAATACATCTACTCTTAACAACAACAACAACAACAAAACCTTTATTGGGAAGTGCTATTTGAAGTAAGCAAATGGAAGCTGAAATCCCTAATTCCCAGAATTAGTGACCTTATTTATCTTGGGACAGCTTAAAAGAGTGTTAATATGAAATACTAGCAAACACTTGTGTTTTGGGTTTTGTTTTTTTTTTTTTGAGTTCCAAAGTAGAAGACAAATTCACTTTGTCACTCATTAGAAGAGGTCTTGTCCTCTTTACTTGAACTTAGCCATCGAATTAATTAAAGTAAATAGATTAGAGAAATAATAATAATAGATATGCCCATCTAAGGCTTGGAAACCAAGCTGGACAAAGGCTGGTAAATGGGTCAGAACCATCAACTGAGGATCATAGAGCAGAAGATACAGAAGGTTCCCATATACCCCTTGCCCCCACACATACATAGCCTCTGCCATTTTCAACATCTTCCACCAGAGTGGTCCATTTGTTATAGTTCACACACTGACACATCACTTTCACTCCAAATCCACAGTTTACAGTAGGGAGTCACTCTTGGTGTTTTATATTCTATGGGTTTGGACAAATGTATAATAATATGTATTTAACACTATAATATCATACATAGTTTCGCTGCTCTAAAAATCTCCCATGCTAGCCAGGCATGGTGGCACATGCCTGTAATTCCAGTACTTGGAAGGCCAAGACAGGAGGATTGCAGGTTTTCAGCCAGCCTCAGCAACTTAGCAAGGCCCTCAGCAACTTAGTGAGATCCTGTTTCAAAATAAAAAATAAAATAGGGCTGAGGATGTAGGTCAGAGGTAGAACACCCCTGGGTTTGATCCCTAGTAGCACACATACACACAAAAAAAATCCCCCATGCTAAGTCTGATCATGCCTCCCTCCCCTCTCACCCCTGGCAACCACTGATCTTTATACTGTCTCCATAGTTACCTTTGCCAGAATGTTATATAGTTGGAATCATACAGTATGTTGACTTTTCAGATTAGCTTCTTTCACTTAATTATGTGCACTTAAGTTTCCTTTATGTCCTTTTGTGGCTTCATACCTCATTTCTTTTTAGTGCTTCATGATAATACATTGTCTGGATGTACCAAACTCTTTAGTAGGCGAGTTTATTTATCCATTTACTGAAGAACGTCTTGGTTGCTTCCGCGTTTGGGCAATTGTGACTAAAGCTTCCATAAACTTTGTATACAGGTTTTGTATGGATATAAGTTTTCATCTTCTTTGAGTAAATACCAAGGAGTGTGATTGCTAGTTTGTACAAAAATAGCATGTTTAGTTTTGTATGAGACTACCAATTGCTTTCCAAAGCATCTATACCATTTTGCATTCTCACCAGCAATGAATGAGTTGCTCCATGTCCTCAATAATATTTGGATATGATCAGTGTTCTGGATTTTTGGCCACTCTAATAGGTATTAGTGACATCTCATTGTTTCAATTTGCATTTCCTTCCTTACTTATGATGTATGTGGAATATCTTTTCATATACCTTTTGCCATGGGTATATCTCCTTTGGGGAGATCTCTGTTAAGATCTTAAACTATACCCCTTGCCATATTTTATTTAATATTTTGAAATAGGGTCTTGTGAAGTTACTAAGGTTGGCCTTTTACCTGTGATCCTCCTGTCTCAGCCTTCCAAGTACTGGGATTACAGGTGTGTGTGACCATACCTGGCTCTTTGGCCCATTTTTTATTGTTGAGTTTTAAGCATTCTTGGTGTATTTTGGGTAACATTCCTTTGTATGATGTATCTTTTACAAATTATCCCCTCCAGTCTGTGACTTTTCTTTTTTATCCTCCTGACAGTATCTTTTGCAGAGTAGAAGTTTTAAATTATAATGAAGTTTGGCTTACTAATTATTTTTTAAATGGATCCTATTTTTAGTGTTGCATCCAAAAAAGTCATCACCATACCCAAGGTCATATGGTTGTCCAATTGTTTGAGTACCATTTGTTAAAAAGACTATCTTTGCTCTATTTATTGTCTTTGTTCCTTTTTTCAAAGATCAGTTGACAGTATTTATGTAGTTCTATTTCTGGACTCTTTATTCTGTTCCATTGATCTATTTGTCTATTCTTTTGCCAATACCACACTGTCTTTATTGTTATAGCTTTACAGTAAATTTTGAAGTCAGCTAATGCCAGTCTTCCAAGTCTGTTTCTCTCCTTCAATACTGAGTTGACTCTTCTGGGTCTTTTGCTTCTCCATATAAACTTTACAGTCAGTTGTCAGCCACAAGGTACTTGCTGAGTTTTTTTTTCTTTTTTTGTGTGTGTGTGGTATGGGGGATTGAACCCAGGGGTATTCTACCTGCAAGCTACACCCTCAGCCCTTTTAATTTTTTTATTTGCAACAGGATCTGGCTATGTTGCCAAAGGCCTTGCTAAGTTGTTGAAGCTGGCCTTGAACCTGGAATTCTCCTGTCTCAGCTTCCCAAGTACCAGGATTATAGGTGTATGCCACTACACCTGGCTTCTTGCTAAAATTTTGATGGGGATTGCATTGAATCTATGGGTCAGTTTGGAAAGATCTGATATCTTGTACCTTCCTATCTATGGTCCACATATTTCATTCTTTTATATCTTTTGTTAGAATTTTATAGTTTTCCTCATATAGATTTTGTGCCTATTTTGTTAGGATTTATGTATGTATGGATGTATGTACGTAAGTATTTTTTGTGGTCCTGGGGATTGAACCAAGTCACAGTCTACCTCTGAACTACACCCCCAGCCCTTATTTATTTATTTATTTATTTATTTATTTTGTTTTGAAACAGGGTCTCACTAGATTACTTAGAGTCTCTCTGCATTGCTGGGGTTGGCCTTGAACCTGTAATCTTCCTGTCTCAGCCTCCCAAATACTTGGATTACAGGTGTATACCAATATGCCTGGCTTATTCTGTTAGATTTATACCTAAGTATTTCATTGTTTTGGATACTAATGTAAATGACATTGCATTTTGAATCTCAAATTCTATTTCTTCTGCTATTGCCTTTTTTGTATTAACCTTGCATCCAGCAACCCTACTATAATTACTTCTTAGTTCCAAGAGTTTTAAGATATTTTTAATTCCACCCAGAGTGTATTTTCCTTTGTCAATTTGCTCTACATCCAGCAATACTAGTGCCATTTCACAATCCACATCTGGATTTTGCTCCACTTATAAGAAAAATTTCTCTTTCACCCTTTAAGGTGGTCTGAGGATACCATGACGGTCACAGTGGTGTATGACAACTCGGAGGCCACAGAGCTCTGTGCGGCTCAGCACCTCTACCTCAAGCCCATTGCAAAATTGATGATCAACGTGCTGCTCCCAGAAAGCACGGAACCTGTGAGGCCCTTCTCCAACTGGGAAGTTCTTGACCAGCTGAAGAGCCTGATCTGCCCTGACCAGTTCACCACGGTTAGGCTCTCCAAGAGTACAAAAGACTTCATCCGATTTGAGGGTGAGGCCGAGACCCGAAGTTTGGTTCAGATCCTGAAGGCCAAGTTACATGGGAAGATCATCAAACTGAATGGTTTGAAGACAGACTTAAAAGTTGTGGCTACAGATGCCCTGGGAGAATGGGAGCACTTCCCCAAGAAGAAAGAGTCCTCCCCAAGGGACAGTGCTGAAGAGCAGGACCAGGAGAAGAGCCCAGACTCCATCTATTTCCAAGGCTTGCCCTGCAAGTGGTTTGCACCCAAAGGCTCCAGTGGGGAGAAGCCATGTGAAGAGATACTTAGGGTAGTCTTTGAAAGTTTTGGGAAGATCAAGAATGTAGATATCCCCATGCTTGACCCCTACAGAGAAGTGATGACCTGTGGGAGCTTTGGGGGTTTCAGCCTTGGCTTGCAGACATTTGAGGCCTTTATCCAGTACCAGGAGTCAACTGACTTCAGAAAAGCCATGGAGTCGCTTCGAGGAATGAAGCTCATGCTTAAAGGAGATGATGGCAAAGCCCTGGCATGTAACATCAAGGTAAGAAGTAGCTGGACTTTCATTTCCCACTGTTCACCTGGTCCTGAGTCAGAGCTGGAAGTGGCTAGAATAAATTCCCTTTGATTCCACCAGCCTCTGATCATGTAAAGATGGGTATTGTCAGCCAGGCGTGGGGGCACACACCTATAATCCCGGTACTTGGGAGGGTGAGGCAGGAGGATCACCAGTTTGAGGCTAGCCTCAGCAATGTAGTGAGACTCTCAGCAACCTCAAAGACTCTGTTGTAAAACAAAAATTAAAATAGGGCTGGGGGTGTAGCTCAGAGGTAGAATACCCCTGGGTTCAATCCCTAGTAACACACACACACACACACACACACACACACACACACACACACACAAAGACTTTTGTTGTCATTAGTAAATGGATGTTTAAGAAAAAATAATCTTGATTTGAAAACATATTCTTTGGCTATCAGGCACGCTACCAGCTGTGATTTTAAGGCAATGGTTGTTATAATCTGGGGTTCTGTCCCAGCTTCTTGAGGGCATTATTAAAAGATTATTTGTGGCCCCTGTGGAGCTATCTCATATGCTTATTATTATTATTTTGTGTATGTGTGATACTGGGGATTGAACCCAGGAACAGTCTACCTCTGAGCTCCACCACCAGCCCTTCTATTTTTTATTTTGAAACAGTGCCTCACTAAGTTTCTGAGTGTCTCACTAAGTTGCTGGCCTCAAACATGCAATGCGCCTATCTCAGCCTTACCTCACAAATATTGGGATTACAGCATGTGCCACCATGCCAGGCATCATATACTTATTATGTTAGACAAGATGCTAAGGGAGAGGTATATGTGCAGTTTGAAACCATAAGGAGAACAGTGTATGCATACATCAAATTATCATATTGTGCACCTGATATAACACTTTTGTCAATTAAATGATTTTAAACTTAAAAATTCAAAGAAATTCTTAAAAGAGAAACCATAAAGAGAGAAACTTATTCCCTTATTATCCCCAGGATCACAATTTATATTTTCAGGATGGTGTCAGGTAAACTGCTAAAACACAATCTTAACAAACTTGGACATCTATCCAGTCATGTCACCTCATTGGTGTCTGCTTTGGTCATTTCCTTTTTTTTTTTTTTTCCAGTGTTGGGGATTGAACCCAGAGACATTGTACCTTCAAGCTACACTCTCAGTCTTACTTTATTTTTTATTTGGAAACAGGGTCTCACTAAGTTACTGACAGCTTCAATAAGTTGCTGAGGCTGGCCTTGAACCTGTGATCCTCTTGTCTCAGCCTCCTAAGTACTGGGATTACAGGTCTGTGCCATCATGCCCAGCTGTGATCATTTCCTTTTGCAGTCTTAATTCAGCAGTGGAAAAGATGTGACTAAACTCTCCTTTTTCTCTAAATCAATCTTTATCATAAATTTGAACATTCAGCTTCCACTATATGAGTGTGTGTGTGTGTAGACACTTAGGTTAGAATGTATATTTTAAAATTATGAGCTGGATGCATTGGTGCACACCTGCAATCTCAGTACTCTGAGACAGGAGGATCATAGGTCCAAAGCCAGACTCAGCAATTCAGCAAGACCACTTGGAGAAACCTTGTTTCAAAAATAAAAATTAAAAAAGAGTGGGGATGTAACTTGAAGGTAGAATGCCCCTGAGTTCAATTCCCAGTATCCCCCCAAATTATGAGTCAGACAAAAGATAAAGCAAATCCCATGATGACTATCCATGTATTACTTCTCAACTTAAAAAATAAAGCATTACCAATAAGATGAAAGAGGATACTCTGTCCCTGTGCTCATCCTCAATCACATACTCCTCCCTCCCCTCTAAGGTAACCATGGCCATGAGTTTTTTGTTGTTGCTCTTTTTTTTTAATATTGAGGGTATTGAACACAGGGGCATTCTACCTCTGGGCTATACCCCAGCCTTTTTTATTTATTATTATTTTTTTATTTTGAAACAAGGTTTTGCTAAGTTGCTGAGGCTGTCCTTGAACCTGTGATCCTCCTGTCTCAGTCTCCCAAGTACTGGGATTATAAGTGTATGCCACTATGCCTGGCTATGGATTAGTTGTTTATCATTCTCATACATATTGAAATAGCTACTCCTACATTCTTTTATTTTTTAAGCAAATCTTTTTATCTCAGTCTGAATTTCACTTTATTTCAAAGTTTGTAAGGTAGTTTAATAATCATGATAATCACAGTTTTCTTGCTTTTGTACTCCCTACAACCCCATTTCCTGTTATAACTATTGAAGATTTTTTTTTTGTCTCTGGTGATTTAAAAATACAGGAACTCAGTTGATTTTTAAACCAGAGGTAATGTACTCACATTTCTAGAATGTGCCTGTTCTGGCACCATGATACTTCCTATGACCATATATAAGTTAATTAAGGGGTTTTTTTTTGCATTTTTATAGAGGTGTGATTGACAAATTAAATCATATGAAGTTAAGGTGTCGATTTGATATACTTATTTAAGGGTTCTGCCAAAGAAAATATGGGTGTCCACAAGTACTGTTCAGCTGATGGTTGAGAATTGGGGGACAGTAAGTATGGATACTGGGGTGCAGAGAGGACATTTTGAAGTTTTTTTTTTATGTGTGTGTTACTGGGGATTGAACCCAGGGCTGTTCTACCACAGAGCTACATCCCTAGACCTTTAAACAGTTTTATTTTGAAACAGGGTCTCCCTAAATTACCATGTGTTGCCTTGAGCCTGTGATCCTTCTGTCTCAGCCTCCCGAGTACTGGGATTACAGGTGTGTGCCACACCCAGCTGGCACTTTGACTCTTGATTTTTCTTTTGTTGTGTTGGCCATTGAACTCAGGGGGCATTCTACCTCTTAGCTTTATCCCTAGCCCTTTTTATTTGTTATTTTGAAACAGGGTCTTGCTAAGTTGCTGAGGGCCTCACTAAATTGCTGAGGCTGACCTCCAACTTGTGATCCGTTTGCCTCAGCCTCTCAAGTACTGGAATTACAGGCATGCACCACCACACCTGGGCTTGAATTAATTTGGTTTTTCAATTGCCATGAACCATCTTAGATTCATCTCTCCATTCTGGGACACACCCAGTCAACTGACAAATCTTTCTAATAAAACTTTAAATTGTTTGGGGGCAGGTTATGTTTGACACAACCAAACACTTCAGTGAAGGAGCTATAAAAAGGAGAAATCAGGAAAGGTTAAAATTACAAGAGCTGGAGGAAGAAAGGAAAAAAGAAAAGAAAAGAGAAGAGAAAGTGGCTGAAAGGTGAGTAGACCTATTTTAATGTAGAAGGCTTTTTCTTTTGATTTATGGATTAATCCCTTTGGGCAAATAACTAGATGATAGATAACACTGAGGTGGGCTGAAAGTTTTGCTATGGACTAGAAAACTCCATTGAAGGCTAAATCTTTTAATTTTGCTATTATAAAACCAAAATAATAAAACAGTCAAAAATAAGATACTGAAAAAATTATGTCTGTTCATGGAGAATAAACAATGAGAAATAATGGGACTATTCAGATTAAGATACTTGGGAAGAAATAGTTTTCTAACAAAAGACCAGAAACATTTATAATAAAAATTCTAACCTACCAACTTAGACATTTTGCCAATTTACCAATATTCCCTAGTCTACCAATTAAAATATTTAAAAATAGACCTGAAAAAGATTTCTTCTATAAAATGGTCAATAATCAAAGCAACCCATAAGCAAGAAAGTCAGGAATTTGTTGGGACCACTTTACTGGTTGGTCTAAATTCTTTCTGTGGATATAAGGAGCTTCCATATTGATTTCTTTGAGCTTATCATTATTTCCCAGTTTAGGGGCTTGAGGCTAGAAGGGACTATTGGATCACCCCCATTTGTCAAGAAGGAACAGATGGGCCAGAACTATAGGGCTCTGAAAATTACTTTTTCCCTTCTGGCCTCTCCTATCGCATGTAAATGATAACATTCCACTCATCTGTGGAGAACTGTTCCATGTGCTCCTCACTTTTTTGACTGTTGTGTTGATAGGGGTTATTTAAGGTCACAGCCAAGAAACCTGATGGAAGCTTGAGCCCAATCAAGGTGTTTTCCCCCCCAAATTTCAGGTTGAACATCCCATTTAGAAAATATTTTGGCTTTGGCTATGTCCTGACTTGGGTAACTGCCCTTTCTTCTCCCTTCACATATTCCCATAAAGGCCTAACTGAATTAATTTTAATTTTCAGAAAACAGTGTTTCGTTTTTTTTTTTTTTTAACTAAACTCATAATCTTTTAAGCCAGTGTGTTTTAATGACAGTACTCTGTGTTAAGTAATGTGTGGCAAGGACCAGTTTTCACTCTGAGGATTTTCTGAGTGCTTTGATTTGTCTTTATTTGCTTATGTGAAACCAACCCATAGGATTTTTGATCTTAAGAAAAATGAACTCACCTTGACAGCTGGCCCTGTAATCTCTGTTTGTGATCTAAGAACACAGAGGATAAAGGTCCCTGCTTTGAAATCTGTAGCTTGCTTTTCTTCTTTTTTCTTTTTGAAAGTTTGTCTTTGCATAAGGTCTCTTTACATGCTTGTATTTGACCAAGAACATTACATGTCTTTCTCTTTTATTTTAATGGTACTGCGGAATGACCCCTGGGGTGTTCTACCTCTGAGCAATACTCCCAGCCCTTTTTATTTTTTTGAAACAGGGTTTAGTTCAGTTGCTGAGGGTCTCCCTAAGTTGCAGAGTCTGGCCTTGAACCTGTGATTGTCCTGTCTCAGCTTTCAAAGTATTGGGATTATAGGTGTGCACCACCATGCCCAGCTGTCTTTCTCTCTTGACTGATGCTTAACAGTATTTTAAAATTTTGTTTTGTTTAGCCTTTTATCATAAGTTGTCTGTGCCATGTTGTGGGGTTAATAGTGATAGATTCCCAGAAGCCTAAATAATCTGTCCTTCTTTGGCGGGGGAAGGAGGGAAGAAGAGATCAAATGCCTAATAAATACCTTTTGAATGGTTTCATCTTAATCTTTGTCCAGAAAAAGAAAAGATGAGGAGAGGAAGGCACAGGAAAAGAGAAAGAAGACCAGGGTCCGGAGGCGAGCCCTGAAGGACAGGGCCAACCACCAACCAAGAAAACCGAAGGTGAAGGTCAAAATGGAGGCAGCTGGGGAGCCAGACGCTTCAGAGGAGTGGGAGGACAGGAAGCACCTGCTGGCTCAGAGGCGGGTTGAGGCCTTTCGCTTGCTGCAGGTCCTCCTGAGGACAATTTCAGTAAGGCTATTTCCCAACTGTCCTTCAATTTTGATAGGTACTTAACCATTCTGAGCTCCAACCTCTGCATTTAAGCACCAATCTATTGAAAATTAACTCCAGGTGCCTGCCTGTAATCCCAGTATTGGGAGGCTGAATTAGGAAGATCGCAGGTTCAAGGCTAGCCTCAGCAACTTAGTGAGGCCCTCTGCACCTAACTAGACCCTGTTTCAAATAAAAAATAAAATAGAAGCTGTGCATGTTGGAGCATGCCTATAATCCCAGGCTGAGACAGAAGGATCGCAGGTTCACAGCCAGACTCAGCAACTTAGTGAGGCTCTCAGCAACTTAGTGAGACCCCATTTCAAAATAAAATAGGAATGGGAGTGTAGCCAAAAGGTACTGGTTAAATCACCAGTACCACAAAAAATAAGAAGAAGAAGAAGAAGAAGAAGGAGGA
>PVLC010043620.1:0-12500 GCA_004027655.1 Graphiurus murinus
AAATTACCACTCAGCTAGGCTTAAAACTCATTATTATATCTTACAGTCCTGGAGGTCAGGGTCTGAAATAAGTCTTATAGGACTAAAATAAAGATGTGTACAGGCTGCATTACTTCGGGAGACACTAGTGGAGAGTCCCTTTTCTCATCTTTTCCAATGCCTACATTCCTTAGTTCAAGGCTGCACCACTCAAACCTTTCCCATCTCCTCCTCTGACTTTCCTCCCACCTTCTTATAAGGAACCTGCTGATGACACTGCTCATCCAAATAATCCAGGATCTGTAACTTAGTCACATTTGCAAAGTTCCTTTTGCTACATGAAGTAATACATTCACCGTTTCCAGGAATTAGAATTAAACATTTCTGGGGTATGAAGGATTATTCAGCATGCCCCAGTTGGGAGGGGGAGATGGGGTTCTGCCTTAGTCTTTTTCTCTACTGATATTCCTAGACCATTACTCTACAAAAGACATCAGCAACATTTTCCTATAAATGTTTGGATAGTAAATATTTTAGGGCCAAGAGGCAAAATCAAGAATATGATGTCGGTGCTTATATAACCATTTAAAATGTAACTATTTAAAAATGTAAAAATCATCCTTAGCTTGAAAGCTGCACATAAACAGCTGGTGGCTGGATTTGGCCCATGGGCAATGGTTTGCTGAATTCTGCTATACTGTGTTTTAGAAAATACTTCCTTAGAAGCTCTGGCCATTCAACTAAATCTCTTCTGCCTTATCTTGCCTTTATCACTTAGAGATGTCCTGGTCACTCTTCAGTACACATTGAGGAGGAGTCATCCCCTGGAAGAAGTATCCAAATAGGTAGGGGCAGTCCCTTAGACCCCAGGTATGCAGAAGCCTAACCCTATAAAATGAGAATAACATTGTAAAAAGAAAATAGGTTTCAATTTACACATCCCTTTTCGACCAAAAGTTTCTGATTCGGAAGTGCACTCTTTTAATTCAAGAAATTCACTTGGGAATATCCAGATACTGCCCTGATGGGCCAGTTTCTTTCTTTCTTTTTTTCCTTTACAAAACATATGCCAGACTACATGTCAAAACAGGATATAGGGCATCTGATATTATTCATGAAAATGCTAGAGACTATGGCTACAAACACAAGCTTGAGGACTATGAAGGGAATGTTTTAATTAATTGCCGGGTCTTTCTTGACTATACAGAGCTGGTTTTACAATTCTGAGTCAGAACAGCCTCCTTAATATGAGTCTTGGCCTGGAGCCCAAAGAAATCTTTCTTCTTAGAGTCTTAGAGGTTCCTTGTGTTTTTCAAATGAGAGCTGGAAGCCAAGGTCATTTTTAACTTCACTGTCATCATCAGTAGGCCCTGGTCTCAGCCTACTATGAAAGAAGGAAAGAAGGAAAGAAAGAAAGAAAGAAAGAAAGAAAGAAAGAAAGAAAGAAAGAAAGAAAGAAAGAAAGAGAGAGAGAGAGAGAGAGAGAGAGAAAGAAAGAAAGAAAGAAAGAAAGAAAGAAAGAGAAAGAGAGAGAGGGAGAGAGGGAGGGAGGGCGGGAGGGCGGGAGGGAAGGAAGGAAGGAAGGAAGGAAGGAAGGAAGGAAGGAAGGAAGGAAAGAAAGAAAGAAAGAAAGAAAGAAAGAAAACAGAAAGGGAACAGATGGTTAAGAAAAAAAAAAAAAAAGACTTTCATATAGTAGTTTCTTCTCTCAGGGACTGAATGATGGCTTTTCCTATAAAAAGGAGATAAAATGTGTTTGGGGGTCAAGTGTCTTGGACCAGATGAGTGAAACCAAGATGGTCTTGAAAGCAGGAGTAATAAAAGATACATGATGCGGCTATTTTGGAGGCACAAGAGTCACTCCCAGGGGTTAAGTTTTAGAAGTTTCATTTCATTTTTTCAACTCCTAATGGACCAGAAAGTCGGTCACTGGAGAAGTTCAGAACAGCCATTATAGTTCAAGAAGAAACACGTATAGCTTCTAAACCCGTAAGAAACATTTTAGGACTCTCCATGTTGAATTGACATTAGAAAATCTACTGAAAGCTCTACCACACAGTCACATCTCAATTCACAGAGAGGAAGATGGGGAGATGAGAAGGGTAATGGAAGAGACAAGGAAATGGTTAAGGGAAGAGGAACAAAGAAAGGCAGATAAAACAGACATTCATAAACTTGAGATATTGCACTTGTCACAACCAAGAGATGGACTCTGTTGAACTGCGCACTGCAATGGGTTCAATTCCACAATCTGTGAGACTTCATTCATTGCTCTCTTAATTCAAAAAATATTTTGCCAGGTGCAGTGGTCCCAGCTACTTGGGAAACTGAGTCCAGAGGATCCCTTGGCCCCAAGAATTTGAGGTCAACCTGGACAACAGTCAAAGAGGCTTAATATTCTAATTGTTTTCCAGCCCATCTCAAAAACAAACAAGTATAAATATATTTAAAGAGATGCTACTATAAGTCAGGCCCTGCACGTACACTGAGAATACAGAGACGAGTACAATTCAGCACTGCTGTCAGGAGCTCAGAGACAATGACAGGTTCAGAAAAATCACATGTAGAAGGAGTGTGAGAGAAATAGTGGGGACACATGAAAGCATTTGACTCTGTCTGGAAAAAGGAAGATATTCTTATCCCAGGATAAAAAAGCAATTCATAGAGGCTAAGGATGTGGTTCAGTGGTAAAGTGCTTGCCTAGCATGCGTAAAGCCCTGGGTTCAATTCCCAGTATACACACAAAAAAGAAGTAATGTATATCTTTCAAACATAAAAGAAGTTATGAATTTTTAAATCTACAATTAATGATACAGTAATGCCATGATGCAAATTTTCAAGAACACCCGAAAAGACCATGTATCACTGTGAAAGCTGATACTTCAGGTGCTGTTTTTTTAAATGTTGAATCCAATGTTTAGAGCAAGGAAATAATGTATCCTGATGTATAAAGACTTGTTTGGGCTGGAAAACAATTAGAAGATTAACCTTCTTTGTCCCCAATTTTTCAGAGGAGTCCATTTTTAATTTGTGCAATCCCAAGATAGATTGAGAAAATGAGGAAACACATAAGAAATAAGGCTTTTTTTTTTTTGTCTCTGCTCAAAGCACATTAAGAGCAAGTTTAGCTCCTCAGAACTGCCACTCTGACAAGAGTGATGCTGAAGCTTTGGTAATAGCTCTGATGGGGGGAAGGGAGGTTGCCTGACACACTTTACCTCAGCAAAGGAGGATTCAAGACATTCAGACATGTGAATAAATATCAGCATAAAAAGGATCAGTGCCACGAGTAACATAAATGAATTGGAAAATATTTAACACAAAGAGAGGAAAGGCAAGGAACAAGCTGACTTTGAATCACATGTGAATTATTGTAAAGGGAGGTGGATGAAAGTCCTTTTGAGCATAAGGTAACTTCAACTGAAGCATAAGAACTTGAAAGTAGTAAAGGGAGATGATTACAAAAGCAAGAGGGTTACTCTCTTTCTCCCACTCTTCTACCCATCCTTTAGACTCAGGAAATGTGTTTTCTCTACCAAGAAGCCTTCCAAGACTTCTCCAGGCTGGGCTAAGTATTATCTTTAAGTTTATACATATCTTCTGGGTTACTCTGATCTGTGGCGTCCCCTGGGATGTTTTGGGTTCAGTTTTACTCATAAGCAATGAATTGGGAATATGCCTGTTTAGAGATAGAGAATCAGAAATAGAGACTTCAAGAGTTCTTCCAGCTCTAGATCCAGGAATTTATCTCATCAACTTCTTCTCTTAAATATACAATGTGGATCTTCCTGGTCCATAACTGGCTTAATGTATAATCAATCACTCAGAAAACCAGGCTCCTGTGGGCTCTGACAGGGTCTGGGATCACCTGGTGATTTCTTCACTCATTGCTGAGGCATTGGTGGAGATGGCGGGGAGTCTGGGTTCAGCACTGCAGAATGTCAAGTGGCATCCCTGGCCTCCAGCCATGAGTACCAGCAATGGCCCACCCACCCAGCAGTGACAACCAGAATGTCTTCCTGGCATTGCCGAATATCTCCTGATGGGACAAACTGTCTCCTGTGGTTGAGGGTCAGTTGGCCACCTGAATCTAAAACTTTGCCAGAACTAGACACTCCAAACCATCAGCATGTAGATGGTCTGAAAAACCATTGTTATATACGAGCTGTCTCAGGATGTGTCAATTGAGATCATCTGTGGTTCCAGGTTAGAAGGCTAGACCCATACTGAAGGGAGTGAAGAAGAGAACATTAAGAAAAAAAATTCAAAATAAGTATCAAAAGACATAGTAGGTGTTTCCATCAGCATAGGACTCACTCCTGTGACATGCAAAACTTCGAAGAAGGATTTTATTTTGGAGCTCATAATTCTAGAGATTTCAGCCTATGTTAGGGTGACTTCCAAGCAGGAGCTGTGGCTACAGGTCCTCAGGGCATCATGGTGGGGAATAGAGAGAGAAGGTGAGAGCTTTTTGTCATCTCATAATGGAAGAGGAGAGAGAAGAAGGTACAGTGGCCAGCCAGGGAAAAGAGACTGTCCCCAGCCATGACTCCAGGGACCTACCTCCAAATGTGGCTGCACAGCTCAACACATGAGCCTTGGGGGCCATTCTAAATTTAACCCGTCTCAGGAGGAAAACCAAGAAAGCTAAGCTAGAGTGGTACAGTGACTACTGGGCGGGGGAGGTGTGCTCAGTGCCCTAGCTCCACTCCCTTCTCAACCATGCCTCACTTCTTAGTCTATAGATGGGCATATTACACAAATGAGGACCTCCCTGTGATTTTACATTCTGAACCATGGAACCAAGCATTACTTTCCTCTTGTGTCCTTGCACTGGAGCAATCTAAATCCAGAAGTGCCTCCAAGGTTCTCCCTACCACGTGGCCAGGGTCCAGCCAAGTGGGTTTAGATGCATCATGAGTTGACAATGAACACTGGAGCCTCATGGCTCAGAAGGGGGAGGAAGATCCTAAGGGAAGTTGGTGGGAGCTTCCGCACACCTGGAGAGGACTTCTTAGGCTCCTAAGCCTCCTTACACTTCCCAAAGTTTTCTCAGGCTTCTGTCATCTAGGACATCTCTGTGGAATTCTAGAAGGCCAGAGAATTCAGAAGCATCCCCTCCATGTGGTCCCTTTCTTCTGCTGACTTCTGAGCTGGGTAAGTTGTGAAACTGGCAAAACACGCGTGCATACAACCTATGAGCTTTGTGGAGTCCTGACTAGTGTCAAGCAATCCAGTGCACTTACCAGTGCAGAGTCTCATCTTCCAAAGAAGAAAATGAGACCAGCTGCAGAGAGAGAAGCAGAGCCAAGGGCTGAGAGAGACCGACCTTTTGATAGCTTTCGAGCCCCTGGATCCAGTCATCTCTGAAAGCCAGATCCAATTCTGCCCTTCAAGTTTTGCAAATCAATAAATGCTTTTCAGTTGGGTATCTTTTGGTTGTAAATGCAAGTATCCTTTACAGAAACTGGAACCAGGGGTGGAGTGAGAAACCTAAAATGTATAACTGGGCAAGTCAAGACTGAAAAGCTGGAATCCTTGTAATATGGAAGTCAAGCAGCTGTTTAAACTATAACCTAGGGTATTTTGTGCCTTAGAGGGATACTCATACCACCCTAATGATGGGGACATTCTGGACGAGGTAGAAAGGTTTGAGGATAGTGGAGTGATAACTGAGAAACCCAAGTGCCCTGGAGTCCTCTCAAGTACTATAGCCCTGCCTAGCAAGGTTCGTACTGCCTCCCTATAACCAGCTTTGGATGCTTCCTGGAGATGAAAGGAGATCTACTTTTCTAAGAGGCAGAGTCCAAGACAGATGATATTAGTTTAAAGCCCAGGAAAATTGGATGATTCCCATGATTGTTGCTAAAGGACTGACATTACAAGGGTGAGAATCCTGATCCCAGATGCTAACTTAACAAGATTTTTGGCACTTGTTACTGGCCCAAATGAGGCCACCCAAAATGGAATAATCAGGCCAGCTATTGAGGGTTTCCAGCAAACTATATTGCCCCTTGGCAACCAGAAATTATGACTGTTCATTCTTAAGACAGCCCTCCAAGCCCCTATAACTGGGAATGAATTACTTAAGCAGTACAGACTCCACTGGAGGATGTCTCCTGACCATTCTCTTGGGCATGGTGGCAAAGTTGACTGGCAGGGGAAGATCCTCCCGGTAGGGGGGCTCTGGGGCACCCAGACAGGCTGACTAAGGCACCTACCACATGGCAAAAGAAGGGAGCCAACAGACAAGACAGATCTCTCATTTCCTGTTTATTTGTCTAGAGGATATTGCTTCCTACTTCCTCTGTGACCCATTTCTAAATGTGTCACAGTCTTGCCTCTCTTCCTTCCCTACCAACTTCCTCTCTCCATGTGGGGGCCACATCTTATTTCTAGCCTGAAATGATAAGACTTCTAACACGAACTCAACTCTCCTGCATCCAACAACTCATCATCTATAGAAAATGAAACGTTCATAATCACACAGGGCCCATTTCTCCATTCGAATGGAGGGACCTGGCAAAAGCCCGCATTCATTTACATATAAGGCTGTCACTTAAGCTAAAGTGTCACTGCAGAGAAGGCACACAACAAAAGAAAATTTCAGGTGACATTTATTTTTTATCCCCTCCTAACTTTGGGTTTAATCCTCATCTCCCATTTCCATTCTTTTCTTGGAAATCCAAACTGTTTTTTTTTTTTTCAACAAAATGTTTAAAATAATGATTATCTGGAGTCATCATAAAACTTTTTTCTTTCCAAAGGGGGAGGAGGACACACACTTTTCATTTTTATGCAGCATTTTCAAATATGCATGTCAATATATATTTTTTATAAACTATTTAAAATAAAAGCCCTTCATCCTTTGAGGTTATTGACATTTTCTAGTTCACTGACACATCTCCCCCCTCCCCATTACAATCGGTCTATTCATTTTAATGAATGAGGTGGGAACTACATTAAAAAAAAAAAAAAAAAGGATTTTAATCCCTGAGGTGCCAGTTAAAACGGAGAGGTTGCCATTGCAACACAGGATTTTTTTTTTTTTTTTAATTTTTTTAGCCTTAAATAATAAGCATGGAGCATGCTCTCTGAATCAGAATCACCTCTACAGCATGGAGTCACTTAGATAACTACATTTCCTGGATTCCGTTCACCCTGATAGTCCAGTCCCAACTCTCATGCTAAAGGATCTTTCCTTTTGTAAAATAATAACACAATGCAATGAAGTTTGCAGAAACTTCTGAGATCCTGGGAAAATCCAGAGAGAAACCCTCTTCCCGGTTCGCAAATCCCCCATCCACATTGTTGGGGAGGGTGTTTCAGCACCATTCCAAGACCTGGAAAAGTGATGAGCCCACTTGGTCTTTCGACTTCTCCATCGCTGTCATTGGAAAGGAGGCACCAGTCCTCTTAGCCAGAAAATGGGCAGGTCTTGCTGTTCTCTGCCACCAACATCCAGCAGAGATGGATGGCTACTTGCGCCCACCGTCCCTGCAGACCCCCTCCCTTCCAGGCGGCTTCCTGAGGTTTCGGGGTCCCTGTGGCTGGCCTAGTAGTAGTGGTTCAGGCTGCGGGTGCCGGGCACCTCGGGCTGCCCGTTCATCCAGATCTCCCTGATGATGCGTTCGCGTTCCTCCAGCCGCTGGGCGCGCTCCAGCTCCTCCGCAGACGTGAACACGTTCTTGTTCAAAGTCCTCTCGAAGCGGCGGTGTCTCCGCACCGAGAGGTCCGAGGCGGTGTCCGAGCTGCCGTCCTCGCTGTCGCTGCTGTCGCTGCTGCTGTCTCGGTTCTGCGGGAACTTCCGCCGGGGCCGCCGCCGGTGCTGGCAGTCTGCGTGACAGGAGATCCTCATCACCAAGGCGGCCAGGGTCAGGACCAGCCCGATGCACACGCCGGACACGAAGTACAAGGCGGCTCGCTCAGGGTTCTCTGGAGGAAGAGGAGGCAGGGAGCATTTGAATGACAATTTCATATGCAGAGACAAAATAGGACTCCGACCCCGACCTCTCAGCAAGTCAAGAAGTCAAGCTTTTTAAAATTTTTTTGATGGCGCTGTTCATTCTACCTATGAGCTACACCCCCAGTCCAATTTTATTTCTTATTTTGAAATAGGGTCTCACTAGGTTGATGAGAGTCTCACTACTTGCTGAGGCTGTCCTCCAACCAGCGATCCTCCTGTCTCAGCCTCCCAAATAAAGGGATTACAGGCATGGGGCACCAGGCTTGGCTAAGTCATCTATTCTGGATGAATAGGTAAATAAGCTTTCTTTATATTTTGATACTGAGGCTTGAACTCGGGTGGATACTACCTCTGAGGCAATACTTTTAGCATCCTTTTAAATTTTTTATTTTGAAATAAGATCTTGTTACGTTGCTGAAGCTGTCCCCAAACCTGTGATCCTCCTGTCTCAGCCTCCTAAGTACTGGGATTACAGCCATGGGCCACCACAACCAGCTTGTATCCCAAGCTTTGATGACTACTGATACAGCTCTCCCAAGTGAGAAACAATGCAGTTAAAATATTATTGACAAATAGGGACTCAGCAAAGGGTAAGAAGTATATGGGACTATTTTACTCTTTTTTTCAAGTTTAATTTTGAAATTATTTCTAGATGAAAGACCACCATAGTAACACACGCATATCTATGTTTATAGCAGCACAATTCATACTAGCCAAATTATGGAACCAACCTAGGTGTCCAATAACATAGGAATGGATTACAAGATTATGGGATACACACACACTGGAATTCTACCCAGTCATTAAGCAGAACAAAATTATGTCATTTGCAGAGAAATGGATAGAAATGGAGAATATTTTGCTAAGTGAGATTAGTCAGTCACAAAAAAAGGTAAAAGGTCGGATATTTTCCTTCATATGTGAAAGCTAGAGAGAAATTTTGATATAGGAGGGATTCTAGACAAAGGAAGAGAAATGCTAGTGGAATGATGGAGGGGGTCTAACTGAAGGAGGCGGGAGGGGGGAGGAAGACTGAAGAGGGAAACACTTCACTGGACGTGATGTACATACACAAATTTATCAATGCCCATCACAATGTCCTGCACGGGGACGGTGAGGAAGAGAGGTGGGAGAGAGGGGAGGGGCTCGCTGAGTGCCGTGTGCCTGTATGTCTCTGTCACTCTGAACTTCATCATGGTGTATGATTACAATGCACCAAGAAAAAAAAAATAAAGGAAAAAATTATTTCCAGATGAAAAGTTAAAAAAAAAAAAAGAAAAACTATAATTATTTAGCACCTACAGTATGCAAGCAACTGTGCTTAGGTATCCTTTGTTTAAAAGATGTATCTGTCTAAAGAGTCTTTTCACCTGTGCCTGTTTTGGTTCTTGAATCTGTTCATACAACCCCATGAGTTACCTTTTAATCACTGTGATAGTTTCTGAGACCACCCCACCTCCTGGTACTCATGCCCT
Source organism: Graphiurus murinus (assembly GCA_004027655.1). NCBI lineage: Eukaryota > Metazoa > Chordata > Mammalia > Rodentia > Gliridae > Graphiurus > Graphiurus murinus. Next base: position 9,421 of record PVLC010043620.1, read on the forward strand.
TGGGTAACCAATAGCTTCCCCTTAAGGGTTGGACCTCGTGACTTACTTCTAAGAAAGAGAATATAAGCCAGGAGTGGTGACATGCCTGTAATCCCAGTACTTGGAAGTCTGAGACAGGAAGATTTCTGGTTTGAGGCCAGTGTTAACAACTTAGTGAGACTGTTTCAAAACAAAAAATAAAAAGGTCTGGAGGTATAGCTCAGAGGTAGAATGCCCCTAGGTTCAATCCTCAGTAAAAAAATTAAAAAAAAAAAAAGAAGAAGAAAGAAGGAAAAGAAAAAAAGAAATAGAATAGAATATGCTGAAAGCAACGAATGATTCAAGATTAAGGTTGCATAAGGCTGTGACTTCATCTTGCTCACTGCACTGACGCTCTCTCTCGCTCTCTCTCTCTCGTTCTCTCTCTCTCTCTCTCTCTCTCTCTCTCTCTCTCTCGCTCTCTCGCTCTCTCGCTCTCTCGTTGTCTCTGGCTGTTCTTACTTGCTCACTCTGATGAAGCCAGCTGCTATATGTTAGCTGCTTTACAGAGAGGCCCAGTGTCAAGGATCTAAGAGTGGCCTCCAGCCAATAGCCTTCAAGGAACTGAATGGTGCCAACAGCCTTGTGGGTGAGCTTGGCAGTGACTCATCCCAGGTCAAGTCTTTCGGTGACCACAGCCTGGCCTTGCAGCAGCCTGGTGGGAGGTCTTGAACCAGAGAACCAAGCAGAGCCACACTCAGGGTCCTGAACCACAGAACCTGAGATATAAAGTATGTGTGTGTTGTCTCAAGCCACTAAGTTGTGGGGTAGCCTGGGCACAGCAGTAGATAACATATGCAGTCAATCACACATCTAAAGCTGGTGTAGGCATTCAGGAATGATCTCATCAATTTAATTGAAAGAAGAGGAAGAATTTGAGCTCTTCCTTGGTGAGAGAAGAATATAATTATTCTGTCGATAAGCAATATGTTTAGGGGGCCTAAAAGACATGCTCAGTAGAATGAGAGCCTTTGGGTAAGCAGCTGCCCTCACTAGATACGAGTGAGAACACAGGGACACGCCTGGGCCAGGCTGGCAGGACTCAAATGGACATCAGCAAATTAAATTTCCGTATTTTATATTCACTTGTAAGTATGAATCAAAACATGTTGCTTTGTGATTTTGAATAATAAAAATTATCGTCCCTCGCACTGGACCCCTGCCCACGAGGACCCAAGGAAACGAAAATCACGCATTGCTGGTTTAAGCTTCTTTTATTGTGCACTGTTTTTCCCTCCTTCTCCTTCCTTTCTCCTTCCTTTCTCCTTCCTCTCTCCTCCCAGGGATGCAGGAGCTACTTATCAACCCAAGCAATAAAACGTGGGGCCAGAAGGGGCGTAGGCTTAGAGCCAATCAGGGCTTGAGCCATGAGGTGCCTGTGTATGGCCCTACAGCTCTCACCTGGGAGCATTCTCGGGCCATGATCTCTGACGTGCTGGTGCATGCACTTTGACGTGGCACAGCCCTCCTCTAGGATGTTACCACCTGATAGTTATTCGGCAGTCAGCTGTTTCTGGCACTCTGCCAGGCGCCATCTTGGGGCGAAGTCTCTCCCGGCCTGCCGGGCTAAGACCCCAACAAAAAGTGGGATCATAGATGATACATATTTATTTTTTAAATATAAGAATACATCTAAGCCGGGCGTGGTGGCGCACGCTTGTAATCCCAGCATTTGGAAGGCTGAGACCGAAGGATCTGGGTTCGCAGCCAGCCTCAGCTACCTAGTGAGGCTCTCTGCAACTTAGTGAGACCCTGTTTCAAAATAAAAAGAATAAAAAATAGGGCTGGGGGTATAGCTCAGAGGTAGAATGCCCCTGAGTTCAATCCCCAGTACTGCAAAAAAAAAAAAAAAAAAAAAAAAAGAATACATCTTAGATTTCCAGATCTGTGTATTTAGGTCAACAACATTGTTTTTTATTATTGTTCTACAGCACAGGTCTATCAAAGTCAATCATTTCCTTATTGATAGCATATAAACTGTTTCAAATTTTTCACAATTATGATCCATGCTATAGTCAATGTCCTTACATCCTTGTACATATCTCTTCATGCAGAATTATTTCTACAGGTGAGTTCTACAGAATTATTCCTACAGGTGAGTTCTACAGAACTACAGAAATTGTTCCCACAGGTTTGTTTTCTGGAACCACTGCATCAAACCACAGAGGCATTTTGAAGCTTAATGCATTTTAAATTTAATGCATTTTGAAGTTTAATGCAATTCTAAATTGTATCCAACAAAAAAGGCCCTGTCAGTTTAAATACAGCACATTGAATGCATGTGTTAATGATCCCTCATTCCCTCTGAAAGCCCTATGGAAATGATAGCAGTGTGAGTTAAACTGATACAAATTGTAAGAACAAAGAGTAGGGTGGAGAAGAAAACAGAATCTAAGAATGGTGGATAAAGTAGTCAATAAATAGGATGAAAGGGCGGGAAAGGAACCTGACACTGGATTCCACCCAGCTGATGTCAGCAGATGCTGAAACCAGGGGAGCCTGGCTCTGAAGCACCCACAGTGCAGAAGGGATGCAAACCTGTCCCAGTCCGCCCCAAAAGTGCTAAGATGCAAACAGAAGCAGGAGCTTTGGAAACATGAAGGCAGGTGGAGAAGCCGAGAAGTCTGAGAAAGAAGATACTTTCTGACTTGAGAGCTGAGGGCTGCAATGGGTTAGCCATGTCAGAGGGAGCCGCACAAAGAAAGGCCCGGAGGTGTGAAAAAGCATGCCAAGGTGGGAAAGTACAAGAGACCTAGAGCAAGTCTACAGAGAAATGTTAAATTCCTCTTCTCTATGGCAGCCCTTTAAACATTTGGAAATAACTATCAGATAGCTAGGTTTCAAATATCATGGACTGCATCACTGTTATGCTCTGAATATCATAATATTCCTGCATAGAAAATAACAGAACCATAATATCATAATATTCCAGCACAGAAAACAATAGAGCCATAACCATAGAAACAACTGTATTTCTAATCATATAGCCCTATATCAAGTCTGCATTATCAATCAAAATATTCTCATGTACTGTACTTACTGCAAAGTATACCACATAAATT
>PVLC010043621.1:0-12480 GCA_004027655.1 Graphiurus murinus
TAAGCTCTATTCTCAGTGATTTTTTGTAAATAATACAGTACTGTTAATTATAGGCACAATGTTATGCAATATATCTCTGGGTCTTACTCATCCTGTATAATAAATTTTGTTCCTTCTGACTAATATCTCCTGTTTTCCTCTGTCCTGAGCCCCTGTCCACCACCATTCCACTGTGCTTCTATGGGTTTGGCTATTTAGATTCATCATGCACATGGTATGATGTAGAATTTGTCCTTCTGTGTCTGGCTTATTTCCCTTAGCATAATGACTTCCCAAATCATTTATGTTATCAGCAATAGAAAGATTTCCTCCTTTTTTAAGGCTGAAAATATTCTGGCATACATTTGTACCATATTTTCTTTCTTTTAATTATGAACTCAACCTTGACAAACAGTTTTTAATGGTATAAGGAAACAAAAACATTACTCCATGTTTACGCTCCTATTTTGCTAGTAACATTCTAAGATGTTTATTGACTACATTACATGTAGTGAGTACTCAGTTAATAAATATATGCTCCCGTCATGATACTTTTATTTATTTTATTTGTTTATTATTGGTCCATTGTAACCATGTATCTTGATGCAATTCAGGTTGACAGAGGCACACATGCACACAGCACTCCTTGAACCCTCCCCAGTTCCCACCCTCTCCCTCTCCTTCCCCTCCTTCCCGTGCTCAGCACAGTGACTGGCTTTGATACATCTGTGTATGTACATCATGTCCATTGAGGTTTTCCCTCTTCAAGTCTTCCTTCACCGTCCCATCTCCCTCAGTTAGGTCCCCTCTTTATCTTCACTAAGGTTTCTCTTCCTTTGTCTGGAGTCCTTCCAGTGTCCCAATTTCTCCCTAGCTTCCGCATATGAGGGAAAATGTCTGACCTTTCACTTTCTGTGACTGACTAATCTCACTTAGCATAAAATTCCCCAGTTCCATCCATCCATTTTCCTGCAAATGACATAATTTTGTTCTTCTTTATGGCTGTGCACAATTCGTGTGTGTGTGTGTGTGTGTGTGTGTGTGTGTATCCCATAATTTTGTAATCCATTCATCTGTTGATAGATATCTTGGCTGGTTCTGTAGTTTGGCAATTATGAATTGCCAAATTGTGCTACATTTTCTTTAAACATTCATGGATTAAGGGAGATTTAAGCTGCTTATATTCATTTATTCAATGACCAAATCCTTGCATTATCTGATTCTAACATGTAATTTATTTTCTATTTCTACTTCTTCTTTTTTATATAAAAGAGACATTGAATTTCTTAACCTTCACTTTAATTATTTACATTTTTTCTGCTTTTTTTTTGGTCTGGAAAATTCTTACTCATCTTTTCATATAACTTCATTTTGAAAACTTCTGATTCTCCAATATGAGGAAACAGAGATTACCACACACTCTGTTTCCCTACCACACTTTGCTCAAAACATCTTGATTTATCTTAGCCTGCTTTCATCTTAAATGTTTTCTGTCATTTTTGCCTATTTCCTTTGCTCTCTTATAAAAGCTCTTGTGACAGGGCCTCTACCTTAACTCTACTTTCCTGCATCCTCTTTAGCACACAGTAGGAGCACAATACTTGTTTGATGACTGAATTGACATCATTTATGACTTTACTCAATAAAATGAAAAGCTTAGGGATTGGTTTAATATTTAGCATGCATATATATATATGTATGTATACACACATACACACATATGCATATAGAGATAGGCATACAGTGAATTCAGCTCCACACATACAAAGCAAACACTATCAGATGTATTCATTTTAAGCTTCTTTTGTTAAATAATGATCACTTTCACTACTCAACGGCTAAGACTTCTATGTCAGGACAACTAAGCAATGTCACTGCTTTGATTCTCACCTACACTTGGTCTAATTAATTTAGTCATTTAGAAAATGTCAGGTTCTGTGTTTAATTATTGATATTTGTCAAAGGTTAGAGAAAGTTGGCAATGATATAACTCTTTCTCCACAACCTTGCTACCAGGTGACACATTATAATGACAGCAAGCATGAAATTAAGTTATCTGAACCCAAAATATGTGCTTTTAACTGGCACAAACATGAAGTATGTGGCAGTTCCACTCTACATCCACAGACTCAAAAAATACACAGAAAACTCACCAAGGCTAACATAACACCTTTCCAACATCTGGAATGGCCAGACTTGAACTCAGATTCATGACTTGGAGGGATGCAGGACTCTAAATATAGAAGGTGACTTCTCTGGTGCAATGAAAACTTACATGCTTGGTGAATTTTTTTATATCATTACATGAGTGAAAAGTAATCGTGCCTGATGGTGTTAATTTTTACTGCAGGTAAATTTTGCACCATTTAACACTATCACCCTTTGAAACTTCTGATCAAATTCCTCAAATATTAACTAACATTTTTAGACAAACATCAAATAATTTATTTAGAAGTATTATTGAAATAAATTATTGCTGATACAATATAATGCATTATTTTATATTTTGTTATCACTGTTATGACTCTATCCCGCCTTTATCCAGGACCAAATGTGCTTCTACACACTGTTTCTTATTCAAGTTAGGAAAGTAAGTCTTCTGTCTTTGCCTTCTGTTGTTGACAGAGTATTCCGTGTTGGGTTCTGTTTTGACTGCTGGTATTTTCAGATTCTATGTTGTCTGACTTATTCATGATTTCAGACATCTTTTGCACAGATCCTGGCCACATCTGCAGAACTATTACTTCAATTGTACTGAATCCTTTTCTATTGATGCAATATGTAGTGAAAGGAAGAAGATTTCAAATCCTTAGTAACTAATACCCATCTATAAAGAGTATTTTCAGGCTACCTAAAAATCACCTCCCACTATTACAAAGTATTTCATATTTTGTAAAATAAGTTATTGCATAAATTATGAAAGTAAGCAACGTAACTAAACTACTTTTTGCTGTGTTATCAAGTTCTAGACTTGGGATTAGAAACAGAAACCTTCAAAGTTGATTATTCCCTTTCTTTCAAGTATTGCTATTATTAGTTACTTATATGAATATTATGTGTTTATTTGTAAAATAAAATATTTGATTTTACTTGGGAAATATTTACAAACATATGATATGTGAAAAGTAAATCATGAAAGCTTCATACTCCTTGAAAGAGAAAAATTTGACACTTAATAAAAAGCAGCAACAAAAAGTTTTATCAGGTTTTCTGGAGAAAATGAATAGTTAAGTCATAAACATGCAAATATCTTGAGCATGGAAGTTGCAATATAAACCCATCCGTGACACAGGAGAAGATGAAATCATAAATTTTAGTCAGCTCTTAAGCATAAACATGTTTAATTAAAAGGAAATTTTGAAACAAATGTCACAAACTTAAAATATCTTTGTTTATTTTAGATACTACCTTGTACATTACTTCTATTAACTGAATAAACATAAATGACCATCTTGCTAGGCAGAGTATGTCTGCTAGATAAAAATGTTGAAATAAACTGTTAATTGTTAAATATAACTGTAATAGATTAAATACTATATTACTTATACTAGTAATTTAAAAATAAATATGTATTTTCTAGCTGTCAGATTACCCAATTTATGCCATGGAGCTTGAACATTTAGGACTGTAATATTTCAAAAAATATACATTTGCTTTATTCAAGAAAAATGTAGAGACATTAATGTGATTTTCAAAAAAGTTTAAATTATAGTTTGAAAACATATATTTAAAAGTTTATGAAGCTCAAACATAGTCATGGATTTTGTTTATGCTTTGACAGGTGCCTGTAGGTAATAGATAGTTGGTAGACTGTATCCTATGCTTCAAAGGGAAGTGATGTTTAGACATGCATATTTGGGAGTTATCCATGTAGAATTACCTGGGTAAATAAGTGACTGAATTTTTTAAGGCCAAAAATATAGGCAGAGAAATTAAAAAAAATAAAAATTATAAGCCTAGCAAGAGTCAGATGAGAATTTCAAGTTCTCAAAGTGCATAAATTACGTGTTTATTTAAGTTAATATTACAAAGGTTAATTTTGATTATGAAGACTATGGAAAACCACCTTTATTACTGTAATCTTACTTTATTAATGTGTGAAGTATATTAGTTAGATATTGCTGTGTAAGAATCCAACTAAAATTAAGTGGCTTAAACAGTAAGCATATATTATTGCCTATTGATGTACTGATCAGATGGATATTTCTCCTGTCTTGGTTGACCTCATTCTTGCATCTACAGTTGACTAATCAGGTGCCTCATAGGTGACTTGTCTGGGTGGCCTCTTTTGGTACTCTTGGGACCACTGACTCTGGATGTTTTCTTCCATTCTCCAGCAGTATAGCCTAAGTTGGTTTCCATGGTAATAGTGCAAGAGTTCTTGAATCTGGCAGAGGCTCAAAAATACCCATCATCCCAGAAGTCCCAATACAATTAGGGAAGCTGTTAGGTGATAAAGCAATTCCAATAGCCCTCCCACTTGCATTCTCAGATCTAGTCCAATAAGACAGAACATTGTATAAGTAGGGCAACGCAACTTATTGCCCACAGATAGGTAAAAGGAATTAGTGGAAGCCTGAGAGTCATACTGAGCCAGTCCCCCAAGGCTTAGAAAAGCTGCCTAAGGTGAATGGAGTCACATCTGTGTGTGCCCAAGTGGAATCACAGTTGAGGGACCCCAAGATCACACAGATCTGGGTTTATATACCAGATGGCTCTTGGATTGCTGAGTTCAAGTGTTGCAGAATATTCTGTTCTGGACAACAGTCTTACAAGTGAGATGGTGGTGAGCTGGGTTGACTAATGTCACTTGGGGACCTTGCTTCCTGAAGGTAGTAGAAGGGTTCCAGAAGAGTGGGTGGAGGTTCCCAAGTACCTCCACCTAGGCCTTTTAAAGCTGAGGCCTGAAACCAGCACAATGTCACTTCTAAGGCCAAAACAAGTCCTAGTCAAGAGGTGCAAAAACAGATTCCATCTATTGATGGCAAGAGCTGCAAAGTCACTTTTCAGAGAGAGTCTATATGGGTAAGGATGAAAGTCTTGACCATTTTCAGCCAATCTACAGTATACAAATACTATTTAGGGAAAAGAGTGGGAGAGAGAGGAAGAACACATTTTTTTTTTTAGCGTTACTCAAACTTTCATGTGAAAAAAAAACATTTCCGATGTTCAGTAGAAAAGCAAGTCCCTGAGCCATATCCCATGATAATCTGATACTAGGGTTAGTTTTCTAGAACTTTTAATTAGAAAAAAATTTTCTTCTCCCCAGTGATTCTACTAAGGATGGTCTAATGACTGTGCATTGGGAAATGAAACATCAAGTGATGGAGATGGAGAACTTTAATACTAAAATAATGAAGAGTGAGTTATTACAGGAGAAAATAGTGAGGAGGTGAAACTGCTTAAACGATATCCTGTTCATCTATTAGTACTACCATGTTTAGTTGTTCAAAGGACTTTCACATACATTATTTAAGACCCCAAAACTCATGTACTAGGTAGGAATGTAGTATGTATATACCATTACACACACACACACACACACCCAACATATGTGTATACACCATTTTATACACACATATATATACAATACATTTGTGTATATACATATATATAATATATATTCATAGCTATTAGGTGAAATTTCTGGGATGTAAACACCAGTCTTCTTTCATATAATACAGTCTTCTGATCTGATTTAGTCTTGTAAAATAGTTGGGCAAATAGAGCTATTAAAACTGAAAAAGAGCATATTGCCTTTTCAAAGTTTGTATCAGCGTATGCAAATTTAGGATGAGAAAAATTGCTTATATTATGAATTGCTTTTTATAACAAATTCATTTGGAAGGAAGGAATTTTTTGAAATTTAAAAATAATAGAACATTTAAATTGTCTTCATCTCAAATTCAGCCCTGTAGAAAAATGAGGATATAGTGATATTGTCAGGTTTTACTAGTTAAGAAATATGTTTTTTATTACAGTGAAGTTCTTTTATCAAACTTTTGCTCAGTTGTTATGGCAGTAAACTATATTACAGTTTACATTTAGCACAGACAAAATTGTTTGAGTATTTTCATCATGCATAGCTGAAATCAAAGGCTCTATTAAAAAGTAGTCAAGTAGGTTTCAGTGTTCATATATGAAGACATCTGAAGTAACCCAATAAATATTTTTAAAAGGCAATTTAAGCATGAGTACATTGTAGGAAATTCCAGGTATAATTTGAAGTTGAAATATAGGTGAATTACTACAGAACTTGGGACTCTTTAATGTTTAATGGTCAAAGCTCATTTAATAAAAGTCTAATGGTACAAACATTTGGTTAAAACCTATTTGTGACAGCACCTTAGTAGCTGGATCTTGAGCAAGGCTCAGTCCACTTGAATCCTGCAAGGCAGATGATTCCAAAAGAAGGAATGCGTGACATTTCCCACTTTGCATTATTATATTCTGGAAATTATGGGTGTTTTGGGTTTTGCTTTTTTATTAGTTATAAAGAAAAACTTCTTGGAAACATGTGGCCTGAAAGATACTGATCTCTTAGCAGTGCTTTAAGACAATAAGCTTTAGCCTAGAAACAGGATTTTCAAGTTTATCTAAATTTCAACTGCCTGGTTTCCCCACTACCTGGTCTCCTTGGAACTTGCTAGCTACCTAGATAAGACAGAACACTGCTTAGAGGGGCTAAACAAAATTGTAAAGATTGTAACTAATGAAAAAGAATTTTTATATATGTGTTGTAAACTTAACTGGTTGTGATTAACCTTTAGAAAAACAAGTCTGTAAAAATTCCTGTTCTATATGCCTCACTATAAAAAAATAGTATAAATCTGTGACTGACAAAAAATAAAACAGATGTGCTTCTTCACTGCATTTGGGTGTGAGCATATTCTTGTGACCTTGTCTCATTGTACACCAATTGAGGGACCCTCGACCCTGCTACCACGAGGACTGGACCCTGGTATCTCGAGCTCAATGTCTTAGAGGTCGTTAGGTAAGTTCTCCCACCCATTTTATTCATTTTATTGGCATTGAAACAGGTAGGCTGCTCAAGGGTGCTGCAGACCCCCTCTTAGAAATAGAACAGGTAAAGAGGGACAGTAACATTAAGAATTAAAAGACGGGTCATTCTAAAAGCAAGCAACTAAAGATGGAGCATTCTGAAAGTAAAAAAAAAAAGAGTAATAAAGATGGATCATGATAAAAGCAAAGAAAGAAGACTTTTTATAAACATAGTCCAGAATATGATAAAGAAAAGAGGTATCTCTGTCTCTCGCAAAAACTTAAAACATTTTTTTCAATTTTTGCAAGAGATAGCTCCTTGGTTCCCTAAGGAGGCAACCTTAAGCCTTGAAACTTGGATAAAATTAGGAAAGGATGTAAAAACTTATTATTCTTTATACAAACCTGAAAGGGTACCTACAGAAGTTTTTACTTTATGGAACATTTTTAGAAATGTTTTAGATCCTACCCATGAAACAAGATGTTTAGCCTCCAAACTGCAGGAAGCAAAGGGAACCCTTCCAAAAAAGACTGAGGTTTCCTCATATCATTCTACTCAAAGTAATCAGCCTAATTCAGACTCTGACTCCAAAGATAAATCACTTTCCCCAAATAAGCAACAAACTTTAGAGAAAGTTACAGCTAAATATTCAGAGGAGGATAACTGGCCAGATGACATAAACCTTTCTACTAATGCCACAGATCCTCCATTAAATCCTAGTCAAAAAATTAAAGAAACAAAAAAGCCTTCCTATTACCAAGAATCATGCTTTTTAGGAGCTACAGCAGAGGCTAGGCAAAATGGGGATTTTACTTTCGCCTTTCCTGTGGTTAATCTCAACCATTGTCTTTTAAATTAATAAAAGAATTTAAATCTGTGGTCAGAGACTTCAGGGCTAATTCTCCCTATCCTATACAATTAATGGATTCTATAGCCTCCAAATGGTTAACTCCTTTTGATTGGCAACAAATTGCAAAATCATGTCTGCCACCAGGGAAATACCTGTTATGGAAAACTGAATATGACGAGCAGGCAAGGAAAAGAATTTTAAAATCCCAGCAGACTCATTCCCAGGTAACCATGCTAATCTTAGTAGGTACAGGGGAGTATAGTGATCCAAAATGCCAACTTAGTCTCTCCCAAGCAGTTTTAGGGGATGTTTCCATGTGCGCCTCTGCGGCATGGAAAGCCCTGCCCCCATCCGATCAAAAAACAACTTTTCTTTCTAATATTAAACACAAGGGAAATGAGCCTTTTGAAGATTTCTTAGCTCACTTGGAGGAAACAGTCTCTAAAGTCATCACAAATAAGGAGGCAGTCGATATCCTTGTTAAACAATTGGCATTTGAAAATGCTAATCCTACTTGTCAGGCTTTACTGAAACCCATAAGAAAGACAGGATCCTTATCAGAATTTGTACCTGTCTGCATGGATTCCATTCCTGCTCATATACAGGGCATAGCCATGGCTGCAGCATTACAAGACCAGACATATACCAAATTTTTAAAAGAAATAAACAATAAAGATAATGATAGAGGCCCTCCACGATGCTATAAATATAATTCAGCCAGACATATACAACATCAATGTCCACTAATAAATAATCCTGCTCCCCATTACTGGAGGTGGAGGACAAAAACTCCCACCATCTTTGTGTCCAAGATGCTATAAAGGATTTCATTGGAAAAAGGATTGCAGATTTTGATTTACAAAAGATGGGATTCCCCTGCCTCCCCTTCAATCACAAGAACAGGAATCAAAAAATGGATTAAGGGGCCTACCCCAGGCCCAACTACAAAAATGGGGCTACAATCAAGCAAGAGCACCAGAGAATTATCCGGTAGCTCAATTTCCAACTTGGCCAGAGCAACTCCAGGAAGTGCAGGACTAGATCTTTACAGTAATGAGACTATTATTTTAACCCCTGATATGGAAACTACTTTAGTAAGTACAGGAACATTTGGACTTTTGCCTAAAGAGACTATGGGATTAATATTAGGAAGAAGTTCTGTAACTCTGCAGGGGCTACAAATTGCCCCCGGAGTTATTGATTCATATTTTACTGGAGAAATAAAAATCATGTTACTCCCTCCAAATAAAACTATACAAATATGGAAAGGACAGAGAATAGCGCAATTGTTACTAATTCCTTTAGTACAGACAGCAAATAAAAGTATGAAAAAAGAAAGGAAAACAAAAGGGTTTGGTTCCAGTGATGTTATCACTTGGGTACAAAAGGCAGATGAAAATAGGCCCATGAGGACTATATTAGTAGAAGTAAAAAAGATAACAGGATTGCCGGACACTGTAGCAGATGTCTCCTGTATTGCAGGAAAGGATTGGCCCTATGATTGGATTACTCAACAAGCTGCTTCAACTTTAAGGGAAATAGGATGGCTTCAAAAATTGCAAAAAGTGCCTGCATATTATGTTGGAAGACAGGAAAAAAGCAGGGAATGTTTCAACCATATATACTTCCTTCTCTCCCTTTTACTTTATGGGGAAGAGACATTCTTACAAATATGACTGTTATAATATCTGATAATGATGTAGATTCCTTATCCCCTTTTTGTAGGGGCCACTGTAGTATATGCAGACCCTATAGCATGGAAATCAGATGACCCTGTATGGGTAGAGCAGTGGCCCCTCACTAATGAAAAGAGGACTGCAGTGGAGCAATTAGTTAAGAACAATTACAAAAAGATCATATAGAACCTTCAACTAGCCCATGGAATACCCCAATATTTGTTATTAAAAACAAATCTGGTAAATGGAGACTGTTACAAGACCTTAGAGCTATGAATAAAACCATGGAGATCATGGGGGCTTTACAACCTGGATTACCTTCCACTATTGCTATAGATAAAAACTTTCAAATTATTGTTATTGATTTACAAGACTGCTTTTTTACTATCCCTTGGCTCCACAAGACAGAAAACAATTTGCTTTTAGTCTCCCCTCACCAAATTTTCAAAGGCCTTATCAAAGATATCAATGGAAGGTGTTGTCTCAGGGTATGAAAAACAGTCCTACCTTATGTCAAACATATGTTGATATGGCTTTTATAACTACTAGAAATAAATTTCCCCAGGTTTATATGATTTATTACATGGATGATATTCTTTTGGTCAATAGTGATACCAATGTTGTTAATCAATGCTTACAATCATTAATAAAAAATCTCAAACAATATGGTCTTATAATAGCTCCTGAAAAAATTCAAACAGAGTGACCAATTAATTTTCTGGGAAGGATTATAAAATCTCCCACTGTTACTAATCAGAAGGTTCAAATCAGGCATGACCAGCTTAACACCTTAAATGATTTTCAAAAGTTATTAGGAAATATTAACTTGATTAGATCAATCTTAAAAGTATCCACTCATCAATTAAAACCTCTCTTTGATATTTTAAAAGGAGACTCTGATCCTTCTTCTCTTCGCCAATTAACAAAGCTATTCAAGCATTAAAAGACGTAGAAGAAGCTATTCATGAACATTGGGTTACCAGAATAGATTATAATTTAAAGTGGGATTTAATTATTCTAAAAACTGCTTATGCTCCTACTGGATGCCTGTGGCAAAACACACCTTTAGAGGGGATACATTTATCCTCCACTCCAAAAAGAATTAATATCTCTTAGCCCACTTTAATCACTATGATAATACAAAAAGGCAGAGCTAGAAGTAAAGAGTTGTTTGGTAGTGATCCTCATAATATAATTTTTCCTTATAATAAACAGCAGTTAGAATGTTTGCTTTATAATTCTGGTGAATGGGCTATTTCTTTATAGAATTTTGCTGTACAGATTAGTTTTCATTTATCTAATAGCCTGCTTTTACATTTTTTCTCTCAACATGAATTTATTTTTCCTAGAAATATCAGCAAAAAACCTTTAGTAAATGCTGTGACCCTATTTACAGATGGCTCCTCTAACAGCAGAACAAGTGTAATAAAAGGCTCAGACCAACCTATTATTCTCCAAACTAAAGAAACTTCTGTCCAAGAACAGAATTAGTGGACGTCATACATGCTTTTACCATTACCCCCAAGCCTTTCAATCTCTTTACAGATTCTAAATATATAACAACATTATTTCCAGCTAATGAAACTTTATCTATATCTAACTCATCTGATATAGCCATACTTTAAAAAAGATTACAGCAGCTAATTAGGAATAGAATTCATCCTTACTTTATTGGACGTATAAGGGGACACAGTAATCTTCCTGGTCCGCTTGCTGCAGGAAATGCCTTAGCAGATAAAGCTACTAAAGTTATAGCCACTGTATTTGAAGCTAAAGAAAGTCATGAAATACATCATCAAAATGTTAAAACATTACAAATGCTTTATTCCCTTAACTAGAGAACAGGCAAGACGAATAGTGTGTAATTCATATTCCCTCATTGGCTCTGGGAGTCAATCCTAGAGGGCTTACGCCTAACTCATTAAGGCAAATGGACGTGATGCATATTCCTTCTTTTGGATGAGTATCTTTTGTTCACGTGAGGGTGGACACTTTCTTACACGTGATTTTTGCTTCTGCCGGGACTGGGGAAGCATATAAGGATGTCATGCAACATTTGTTTGCTGCTTTTGCGTATATAGAAATCCCTAAACAACTTAAAACAGATAATGCTCCTGCTTAAACTTCTGCCAGCTTAAAAAATCTTTGTAATACTTTAGGAATTAAACATTCCACTGGAATCCCTTATAATCCCCAAGGGCAAGCTATAGTTGAGAGAATCCATCAAACATTAAAAATTCAAATAGAAAAACTATCTAATTCCGAGCTAAAATATGCCTCTCCACATGCTCTTCTTTCTCATGCCCTTTTTGTTATCAATCATCTAAATAAAAATGCAGAAGGCTTTACAGCCATGCAAAGACACTCTAATTTACAAATAAAGCCTTCTCAAACCATGATAAAATGGAGAGACCTAATGACAAGCAAATGGAAAGGACCTGATATATTGCTAACTGTGGGGCAAGGATTTTCTTGTATTTTTCCACAGGATGCAGATGCTCCTCTGTGGGTTCCTGACAGACTCATCAGGCATGTCTCATCGCTGAAGCAATCATCTTCCCTGGAGGCCGTATCTCCAGATCTCCTGGACCCAGGATGAGATGCTCAGTGCCCAGATATCTAATCTCAATCTTCATCATGACAGATTGCCTTTCCTGCCCTTGTTTGTGCTGCCTGTAAATTTATTGCTTCTTTAGCTGTTTTCAACTACTGCCTTAGTTACCAATATTAATACTGCTCATCATGTTAATTCATGGTCCCGTAATGTTACTCTAGCTTTAGCTACACAAGAAATCATAGATAAAAAACTAGAAACTCATATCTCAGCCTTAGAAAAAGCAGTGCTGTATTTAGGAAATCAAGTAATTATAATGATTACTAGCATTCCTGGCCACAGGTGTAAAACCATTTATTAGGAATCTGGAACAACACTAACAGCCCCTGATCTACAGGCACTACAAAATCAAATAAAA
>PVLC010043622.1:0-12472 GCA_004027655.1 Graphiurus murinus
CTGCTCCCTGACACCCTGCCAGGACTTCTCAGGCTGAAAATCAGGGATCTGAGCCCAAGCTCCTGAAATACAAGCACCCTCATCCGTCCTGATGCTGCGTCATGGACTGCAGGGCCAGTGAGGGTGTCCCCAGGAAGGCTGAACCCGGGTTCCCAGCCCCGGATGGTCCTGAGGCTTCCAGGACCGCAATGCAGGGCAGGAAGCCAGCGTTCGGCTTTGGTGCCTGGGCCTTGTCCCCCTTCAGAGACCAGCTTCATGGCCGCCACCAGCAAGGACTCTGGATGTGGGGCCAGGGCGGGTGTTCCCCCTCCGTCTTCTGCTTCTGAAAGGCAGCTTCTGTTCCTGCTGGGGTCTCCTCAGTGCCTCCCACATCTGGGGGTCCACCCGGCCCTGAGAACACCCCCGGGCGCTGAAGCCCTGTGTGCCCACGTTAGTGTACACAGCACTCATGTTGCAAGGTGACCCCAGAGGCATATGGACTCCAAAGGGCCAGAGAGGTCACTTTATTCCGCCTCGCCGGGGCAGACAGCACTCCGAGCTGCTGTTTTCCCGAGTGTCAGTTTTAGCCTCCTTTTATACCCCTGGTTTACAGAGTTGGGGGTACGGAAAAGTCAGGTTCTCATGGTTATAAAAATCATTATATCTTTTGACAAACACCAGGTGTTCATTCAGAACAGACAACATATTTTACTCGGATGCTATTGTGGCCAAGACAGCTTCTTCTTACCATGTGCAGCAAAGCAGATTATAGAAGCAGATAATAGCAGTTAAAGTTCCTTTCCACATCCTGGTGTGGTGGTGGGATGCCCCGTTGACCTTTAGTCAGGGGGCGAGGGCGCTTGACTAAGACTTCTGCCTAAAAGGGACACACCACCTCACTCGTGTGCTAAAATCCAGGGCTCCAAGCCTCTGTGCTTCTGCCAAAGGGAGCAGCTCCAAGGAGCCTTGAGCCTCCTGTCCCCAGAGCCTGCACCTTCGTAGTGCCCCCGAGACAGGCAAAGCATTCTCTCTGCTCCCCCAGAGCTGGGTGTAGACCGTGTTGTATAGACCACGCGTGTTGAGTTAGATGGCCTCCCAAGAGCGCCAGCCTGCAGTACAGCCCCCAGAGGATCCACCTGGACCTCGCCCTGGAGGCCCGCCCTGCCCTCTGCTTCCACAGCCACCACCCACCAACTGTCACACCCATTGCTTGTTTGTTTTGATTGATACAGAGCTCAGGGTGATATTTCGTAATGTGTAATGGCCAAATCAGGGTGGTTCGCATTTATGTCTCCTGTGGGAACACTCAGATTCCTTTCTTCAAGCTATTTTGAAAGACACAATAAATCACCCTGCAGTGTGATAGGAAGAGTACTAGAGCTTACCCCTCCCCAGCTGAATGTAGTTGGTGCCCCACAACCAACCTCCCTGCCTCCGGGAGACACCCTTCTTCTCCCTGTTTCTATGACAGCAATTCTCTTAATTTCCACATATAAGTGAGATTGTGTAGTGTTTATCTTTCTGTGACAGGCTCATTTCACTTCCCAGGATGCCCTCCAGGCTCAGCTAGGATGCAGATGATGGGGATTCATTTATTTTTCATTGCTAAGTAATATTCCTTTAGGTATATAGACCACATTTTCTTTATCCATCTCTCCATCAACAGACACTTAGGTTGAGTCCATATCTTGGAATGTGATGCACTTGTGCATGTCACACCTGCTTCTCCATCACAGAGTGAGAGAACTCTTCAGGTAAATTCCCAGCTCTAGTGCCAGATCAGATGGATTCTTTTTCCTTTTCTGGCTGGCCATCTGCTGGAATATGAACTCCCTGTCACTAAATAATACCCCATCACACTCAGCACTCTCAGCTCTAAAAGGGACACCAGGGAGTCACTCAGCATTTCTGCAGTTGGTGACGGGGCCCAGGGACTAATTTTAGCCAGGAAGATCTCTCAAGCGCTAGAGCAACAGGCCACACTATGATCTCACCAGCAAGTTTGGCATGGCCTAAGCATTTTTATTTATAATTCAGAAGGCTATTTCTCATTGTTTCTGATTTCGTGGGGGAGGGAAGATCCCAAAATTGCCAAGTTCCTTCAGTAGCTCAGCTCTTGCAACCTGTGAGACTTTCCCTTCCCTCCACCTAAGGGGTCTAAACAGACGGGCTTTCTATCATCTCTGCCCCGGCAGCCTCAGCTCCGTCCTTTTGAGATGTCATTAAGTTTGCACAATGTTTTGCTGATGCTCTGGGTCTCAGCCAGTCTCCCCAGCGTCCCCCTCTGTGCACACCCTGTCTTCCCGGGGTGTAGGTGGCGGCATTAATCACAAAACTGCTACAGACTTGATTTCTGACAAGACTGAGGATTGAGAGGAAGCTCCCCCAACCCCCCTCCCCCCCGCCAAAGATCATTCAAGTTCCAGGGGTTGGTCGTTGTGTCAGCTTCCTTCCAGCACATTCTACCTGCAAGAGGACAAATATGAAGAGTGGAGAAAACAACACTCTTGCAAATAAGCGTGAACAAGACAAATCCATTCTGGAAAAACTCTGCCCGTTTATACTCACACTCAGCGTGTCGGATGTGCAGGTTTCTCCCCCCACCCACCGATTTTCCATCGCCAGCCAGGGGTCTTGTAATTCAGTTCATCTGTGACCCTCTCTCCCTGGACTTAGCATCAGCTCCTGTAGATTGAGGGTTCAGCCCCACAGGGCAGTTCCCCACTTTACGATGCCAAGCCCCAGTCCAGGCCTCCTCCGCTTCTGATCGGCCAGTAACTTGGGCGTTCCATACTTCCTCGGGTGTGATAACTTGCTAGAATGGCTCACAGGACTCAGAAAAACACTCACTCACCTTTACCTTTTTATTAGAATACTTATGAGTGATGCAGATGAACAGCCAGATAAGGAGATACACAGGCAAAGTCCGGAAGAGTCCCAGGAGCAGGAGCTCCCCAAAACCCATGCTGTTGGGGTGCGCCACCCCCCAGATGTGTTCTTGTTCAACTCAGAAGCCCCCCCAAACCCCACAGCTCAGGGATGTTTATGAGGCCTCGCTCATCACAGAGGACTGAAGAATTAACTCAACCTCCGCCCCGCTTCACTCCCCAGGTGATGAGCTTGTGGGGCTACATGTTCTAAGCTTCTTTTTTTGTTGTTGTTGTTCTCTTGGTACTGGGGATTAACAGAGAGCCATTCCGTCTCGGCACTACACCCCAACACTATTTTATTTATTATTTTGAAACAGGGCCTCATTAAGTTGTTGAGCATCTCACTAAATTGCTGAGACTGGCCTCAAACCTTGGATCTTCCTCTATTCACTTCCCAAGTACTGGGATTACAGGTGGTCGCCCCTATACCCAGCTAGTTCCAAGCTCCTAATCATGGCTTGACCTCACTGGTGAGCAGCCCCCACCTAGGAATCCAGCAGAAGTCACCAAGTTAAACAGAAGGCACTCCACTTATCCAGGAAATTCCAAGGATTAGCAGCTCTGTGGCAGGACCTGGTGTCAAAAACCAGTATTACACCACAAGATGCACCCTGACTATTCAAGAAATTACAAGGGTTTTAGAATCGCTGTGCTAGGAACCAGGCAGATACAAAGGCCAAACATATATTTCTAGTTATAAACCGCAGTATCACGCTGTCCAATAGGGAAAAAAAATGTCAAAAGATACAAATCAATTATCCACAAAAGAGAAAACACACATGGTTGATGGTCAGTAGATACACGAGAAAAAAACATCAATATCAAAAGTAATAGACAAAATATAAGTGAAGTCACGGCTATGGCTTCCCCATACCTAGTAAGTGAGCCAACATCTTAACGCTAGGCAAGGCCCGGTGGATAAAGGCAGCAAGAACGGGCACATTCATTGTGAATTAGGTGGCAAACGGACCACCGTGATCTCTCTGAGGAGCTGGGTGGAAGGATGGGTCAACCTGGCTCTTGCATTTCTCCTTCTGGAACTTCATCCTAAAGCTCTCATCAGTCAAGGGTGTAAAAGGGGTACAAAGAGTCTTTCAAGCCTGGTGTGGTGGCACACGCCTGTAATCCCAGAACTTGGGAGGCTGAGACAAGAGGATTGCAGATTTGAGGCCAGCCTTGACAACTTAGCAAGATCCTGTTTCAAAATAAAATAGGGCTGAGAATGTAGCTCTGAGGTAGAATGTCCCTAAATTCAATCCCCAGTCAAAAAAAAAAAAAAAAAGAGGGTCTTTATCTCAAGGTTATTTATCAGAAACAGACTAAATTTCCATCAATGAAAATTAATTTATTTAATTGTAGTACAATCATGCAAAAAATAGTATGAAGCCTCTTCTAAGGATGATACACATTAATGAACACAGTATGTAGAATGATCTGTACCAAGTATAGTCTAGTGAAAAGGTATCAGGTTGAGTTTAATCCTATTTAGAAAAACATTCGTTTGTTGTGTCTGTGTGTTCCCATGGACACTGGTGGTACTCATAAAGACATATTGGGAATTACACTCACTAAAATGTTACATCGTAACCTCTGGTGGTGAGATGTAAACTCTTACATCATAACCTCTGGTGGTGAGATGTGATACTAGTCAGGTAGGGCGCACTGTGCTGCCCCAAGAAATAAACCCAGACAGGTAGTGACCCAACACAGTGAAAATTTAGTTCTCAGTCAGGTAAAGTCCAACAGTAGAGATGATGGCGTCCACCCAACAGTAGGGAGGGGCTGGCTGCTGAACAGGCAGGCATGGTTGTTTTGGTTTTGTTTTGTTTTGTTTTGTTCATACTAGGAATTGAACCCAAGAGCATTCTGCCTCCAAGCTATACCCCCAACCAACCCTTTTATTATTATTATTATTATTATTATTATTATTATTATTATTATTTGGAAACAGGTTCTTTTATTATTATTATTATTATTATTATTATTATTATTATTTGGAAACAGGTATTATTATTATTATTATTATTATTATTATTTGGAAACAGGTATTATTATTATTATTATTTGGAAACAGGTTCTTTTATTATTATTATTATTATTTGGAAACAGGTATTATTATTATTATTATTATTATTATTATTTGGAAACAGGTATTATTATTATTATTATTATTATTATTATTTGGAAACAGGCTCTTGCCAAATTACTGAGGGTCTCACTGTGTTGCTGAGCCTGGCCTCAAACCTGTGATCCTCCTGTCTCAGCCTCCCAGGTACTCAGATCACAGGCAAGTACCACCTCACCCAGCCAGGCAAGGTTGTTAATTAGCCCAAGGCCTTAAGGCTGCCTCATGTATTTGCCTGCCATTTTGTGCTTTGCTGTCTCCAGAGTGTAGTCCCCAAGGTCACTTTGGGGTCCTCCTTTCCAGTCTGGTGGCAGCAGAGAGAAAGGTAACGTGACCTCACTTTAATAAGCCCAGCCCAGAGTAGCAAGTGTCTCGTCCTCATGGCCTACCTCAGCTAAGACACCAGGACAGTCCACACAGGGAGAGGAAAAATCCCAAGACACAGATATTCCAAGGTTGTCACTCTTTGTATTTTTTCCAAATTGCTTGAATTTCTCAGTTGAGCCTGCTTTATCTTCATAGTCAGAATAAATTACAGCCAACTTCCCTTTTAAGAATAATGGTAACTTTCAAAAGGAAAGTGAGAGAATGACAGAGAGGCAACAGAGAGAGGGAGAGGGAGAAATCAGTCAAGAGCACCAGGTGTGGGGGCACACGCCCGTCATCCCAGTACTTGGGAGTCTGAGACAGGAGGATCGCAGGTTTGAGGTCAGCCTCAACAACTTGGCAAGACATTGCTTCAAAATAAAAAAATAAAAAGAGCTGGGGGTGTAGCTCAGAGGTAGAATGCCCCTAGGTTCAATACCTAAGGGAGAGGAGACAGAGGGAGGGAGAGAGGGAGGAGGAAAGGAGAAGAAGGAGGAGAGGAGGAGGAGGAGGAGGAGAAAAGGAAAGAAGGAAAGGAAAGGGAAGGAAAGACTTGGAAAAGCAGCCCAGGAAGGGTCCTCAGGGCCTGGAATCTTGCAGAGCCCGTGCACCCCAGGGTCTGGCTCTTTGGCCCTAGGCGACAGCCCCTCCTCTCCAGGTGCTCCAACCTTCAACATCTGTCAACACGATTCTGGAGGATGGAATGGTCTTAATCCTTGAAAACTCATCTTTCTGTCCTAGCATCTTAGCTTTTTTAGGGCACAAAGCAGAATAATCTTATTAAATTTGATTTTAATGCAAGAAAAGTCAACCGCATCGTTAACGGATTAGGTGCTGTCTTTTAAAAGAGCAGGCGAGGCCAGGCATAACCTCATGACTGAGTGATCCCTGGATCTTGATGCATTTCTGGGATGAGGCAGGGGTGCTCACCAGGACTTTCCAGCCAGAGTTTCAACTATCTGTCTAAACTTTAGTTGTTATTCTTGCTCATGGCTTTTAAAGTCTTTTATCTCCATACTCAGAACAATAGAGCAAAATGCAGGGCATGGTGGCGCATGCCTGTAATCCCAGTATTTGGGAGGCTGAAACAGGAGGCTCACAGGTTTGAGATCAGCTTCAGCAACTTAGCGAGACTCTTAGCAACTTAGTGGACCCTGTTTCAAAATTTAAAATTTTTAAAAAGGGCTGGGGGTGTAGCTCAGAGGTAGAGTACCCCTGGGTTCAATCCCCAGTACCATGAAGAAGGAGGACTAGAAAGAGGAGGAAGAGGAGGAGAAGGGGGAGGAGGGAGAGGAGGAAGATGAGAAGGAGGAGGAGGAAGAGGAGGAGGAGGAGGAGGAGGAAAGCTAACTTGATAGCCCATGGCCAAGTAATCATCCCATCTGAGGCCAAGTACCATGTTATGATGAACTTTCAAGGTCTCTAATGCCCCACTAGGATGAATCCCACAGATTTCAGGAGACACTCTGTTAAAATGAAGGTCAGTACACTGGCGGGTTGCTGTTTATTATTCAATTCATGGGAGAAATCACACTATTTGTTCTGACTTTATCACAGAGCAAGTGTGTGGCTACCATGAATTCTGCAGAGAAAATATTTTTCCTGGAGAGACTCACAAGTTGGCCCTCAATGGGTGACAGCATGTCACGGCGTGGCCTGGCCCCCTGTCCTGTGTGTCACCCTAGGGCCGTCTCACTCTCCACTCAACCCTGTGCACCTGGGAGGTTCCCGGGCCTTTCTTGCCCTGCCAGGTGGTGGCTGCAGAGGGGCAGCTGCGTCTCTCCACTGGCCTGATGTGTCAAGGTCCTGCAGGGCCAGGTGACAGAAGCTGCCACACCTATTTGTCAGCCAGGAAGGAGGCACCAGGATGCACCCAGCTCTGGGCCCACAGAGCCAAATGGGCTCGATCGAATGTGAATATTCTTTTTTTTAAAGAAAAAATAACTTTATCGGTGCATTGTAATTATACATCACAATGAGATTCAAAGCAATGCATTCGTACGTGCACTTATCACTGGATGTATTCAAATGTGTTGGGAGGCTGAGACTGGAGGATCATGGGTTTGAGACTAGCTTCAGCAACTCAAATGTGAATATTGTGTGTGTGTGTGTGTGTGTGTGTGTGTGTGTGTGTGTGTGTATGCACGTGTGCAGAGATTGAACCCAGGGGCATTCTACCTCCAAGCTACACCCCCAGTCCTTCTTTACTTTGTTTTGAAACAGGGTCTCATTAAGTTTTTGAGAGCCTTGCTAAGTTGCTGAGGCTGGCCTCCTACCTGCAATCCTCCTGTCTCAGCCTCCCAAGTCCTGGGATTACAGGAGGGTGCCATCACACCTGCCTCAAATCTGCACATTCTTAAATGTGATGACCTTCAGGAAATAGCTGACTGTTAGGCTGAAAACTCCTTCCAGAGCTCCACTGTTGGCTATTTCTTTTTAATGGCCTGACTTCATAATCACATCATGTCATTCTCTCTTTAGACTTCTCGAGGCCATGAGAAAATGGAATGAATTATCCCCAATCACATCAACAATTGCTCTAATGAAATAATTTTTCCAAAGATTACATAACATTAGCTTGACTCTGCTCCCTGTTCCCAACACGCGGGGTGACTGCAGGTCACGGGGTGTGAAAAGCTGTCCCCACATGCACAGATAGGTCAGCAACTTCAAAACAAGCCAGCCTCATTAAGGCTTCTTGAGAAAATGGGAAAACAGGCTTTCTAAATGGTTGCAGAACATTTCCAAAGAAACTATGCAGAGAAATGAAGCATTCTGTGTATCCTATTAAAAGCCATTTCCACTCACCACTCCCAAAGTAATGGGACAACAGAATTACGAAGGTTTTACATGACTTTGCAGGAACGCACATCAGTCCTGTGGCCTGAGAAAAAAAATACAAAAGGGGAGGTGGGTTTCTGGCTCAGCGAGTCACGTGCCACGAGTTGGTTCTATCATTCAGCTTAGCAATGCATTGCTCTCCAAAGGGCAGAAACACACTGCAAATGTTAAAATACTGTCTTTATTCTCTGGAACATAGACATTTTCTGAGTTTATATCAAAATCATTACAGCCAGTGGCTAGAAATTTTCATTCACAACTGGAGTTTGCTGCAACCACTTTGGAAAACAGTATGGAGGATCCTCAGGTGAATGGGAGTGAACCTACCATATGATCCAGCAATACCACTACTGGGTATCTACCCAAAAGAATGGAAACCAAACTATCAGACCGACGCGTGTGTATCTATGTTTATAGCTGCACAATTCACAATTGCCAAACTATGGAAACAGCCAAGATGTCCATCGACAGATGAATGGATTACCAAACTATGTAATGATATGTACACAATGGAATTTTACTCAGCCATAAAGAAGAACAAAATCATGTTCTTTGCAGGGAAATGGATGGAACTGGAAAACATTATGTTAAGTGAGATTAGCCAGTCACAACGAGTAAAGAAGCATATGTTCTCCCTAATACGTGGAAGCTAGGGAGAAGATGGGACATAAGAGGGACTTCAGATGAAAAAGGAGAGACCCTCGATAAGCAAAGAAATTGATTTAACCGAAGGGGATGGTGGACGGGGGGGGAGGGGCTAATGTATATCAAGGTCACTCACTAAACTGAACTTGAGAGAGAGGGAGGGCGAGGGAGCAGGGTGGGAATTTGGGAAAGGGGTCAAATGAGAAATGTGGGCACATATGTCGTTATCAATTTGTACCTAACAAAGATGTATGCTTACAATGCACAAATTAAAAAAAAAAAAAAACGAGTTTGTGAGGTGCGTAGATTCTGATCCCTTGCCAGATACACCCAAAAGGTCCTCCTGCAAATGCTGACTGATCAGTAAGGCTCTTTGGCAAAACTAAGGGAAGCCAAGAATATAATATAATATAACATAACATGCTAATATATAATATAATAGCACATGATCTATGATAGATATTAGTGCAGTGTAATTATATCTCAGAATGAGATTCAGAGCGATCAGCACACCACTTGGCATATTCGCGTTCATACTCCTCTCCCTCGTTCTCTCTCCCCACAAGCGCTGGTGAGACGGGCAGTGATATCTTCTTGCATGGGCATATTCTTAATTGAATCGTTCCCTTTCTCAATCCATTTTCCCCTCCCCACCTCTGTCCCTGAATCCCTTCTGCTGGGCACCTCTCCCATGTGTCTGAAGTCCCTCGTGCTTCCTCTTTTCTCTCTAGTTTCCACGCATGAGAGAAAACATACGACCCTTGACTTGCTGCGACTGGCTAATCTCCCTTAGCCTAACAGTCTCGGGTTCCATCCATTTTCCTGCAAATGACACAGCTGTGTTCTTCTTTATGGCTGAGTAAAACTCCGCCGCGTGTCTAGGCCGGTTTCCTTGGCCATTCACCTGTTGATGGACCCCCTGGGTTGGCTCCATGATTTGGCCAACTCAAAGTCATCAAGACCTGGCGTGGGATCCTGGCTCTGCTATTTACTAAGTGACCTAGGGCGTGCAAGGTAATCTGTATTTTCACATCAGCTGCCTAATGTGCTCGTCACACAGGACACTTGAGAGAATCACAGAAGACCAGGGGCCCCACGTCTAACGCACAGCAGACTCCTGACCGGGGGCGCTTCTCTTTCCTATCTCTTTTTTTCACTTAGGGATTAAAATATCTGAAGTGGACTCTAGGTTCCCTGCTCTGTTAGCGCTTTAGGTAATCCACTTCCATCTCTCTCTCTGGATTCCTCCCTTATAAAAACCAGGACTATGGCCAGGCGTGGTAGTGCACACCTGTAATCCCAGTACTTGGGAGGCTGAGACCGGAGGACTGCAGGTTCAAGGCCAGCCTCAGCAACTTGGCAACACCCTCAACAACTTAGTGAGACCCTGTTTCAAAATAAATAAATAAAACAGGGCTGGGAGCGTAGCTCAGAGGTAGAACACCACTGGGTACAATCCCCGGTACCCAAATAAAATAAGGACTAACATTTGCATGTCTTATCTGCTAGTTGCTGGGGCTTCCTTCCATCTCAGCCATGACAGATCAGACAGAAGCAGAAGATTCACTCGCTCAGAGAAGATGTTGGCACCTCTGTGTACCAGATCCCATACCGGGGGGAGGCATAGTAGCTTCCTGGGAGTACCACAGGGAATGATCACTAAGCCGCTGGCTTAAAGCAACAGAAATGTATCCCCACATAATTTTGCAGGCTGGAAGTTCCTGGCAGAGGCACAGGCAGGGCCACGCTCTGTCCCAGGGCGCTAGGGACGACCCCTCCTGCCTCTTCCAGCTGCTACAGGTTGATGGCAATCCTTGGCCTGACGCCCCTGCTGGCCATCACTCCAGCCAACCATTGCATTAGGACCACCCGAATCTAGTGTAGCCTCGTCTTATTTTGATTACTTCTGCAAAGACCTTACTTCTCCATAATAGTCACAGATACAGGGAACCCGGCCTCAGGAATGTCTTTGGAGGAGGGGGGGGGGCATTCAACCCTCAAGGGAGTAAGACCCTCAGGGTATTTGAAATCAGCGGGCAAACAAATGAAAGCCAGGGCGCTAAGTGTGACCAGAGACCTGGCCCAGGTGCTCTGGAAGCAATAGCGGGCACCAAGGTGAACAGCGGAGGGGTGACTGCAGAGACGGCAGCTTCTCTCTTCCTTTCATCACCATCTTTACCAAAACAATACAATTCTTAAAATTCAAGTAGGACAGGACCATCGCAGGACCCCAATACCACTCCCAGAGGTGTGTTTTCTCATACAATTTTTTATTAAAAGATAATTTGTATATCATAAAATTCACACTTTGTGTGGGTGGTACTGGGCGTTGAACCCAGGGGTGTTCTACCACTGAGCTACACCCGCAGCCCTATTTTATTATTTATTTTATTATTTTATTTTATCTTATTTTATTTTGAAACAGGGTCTTGCTGAGTTGCAGAGGGCCCTGCTAAGTTGCTGAGACTGTCCTCCATCTTGTAATCCTCCTGTCTCAGCCTCCCAAGTACTGAGATTACAAGTGTGCACTGCCATGCCTGGCTAAAGTTCATACTTTTAAAGTGTATAATTCTGTGGTTTTTCGTATATTCACGAAGTTGTGCAACTGTGACTGCTGTCTAATCTCAGAACATTTCCCTTCCCTCCCCAAAAAAGAAGCTCTGTATCTCTCTGCAGTCCTGCCCGGGCCCTCCATGTTGGCCAGCACTAACCTACTTTCTGTCCCTGTCGATGTCCTGTTCCGGATAGTTCATGTAGATAGAATCACATGATGTGTGGCCTTTTATACGGGCTTTATTTAATTTGGCATAATGTATTCAGGGTTCTTTTTTTTTTTTTTTTTTTTTTTTGCGGTACTGGGGATTGAACCCAGAGGCGTTCTACCTCCAAGCTACACCCTCAGCCCTATTTTATTCTTAATTTTGAAACAGGGTCTCGCTAAGTTGCAGAGGGCCTCACAAGTTGCTGAGGCTGGCCGCGAACCCAGATCCTCCTGTCTCAGGATTACAAGCATGGGCCACCACGCCCGACTTGTTCATTCCTTTTTATAGCTTTGTAATATTCCATGGTATAGATAGACACTATTGCATGTATGCATACATCAGCTGATAAGCATTTGGTTGTTTCCACTTTGGGGCCATTATATATAATACTGCCATAAGTAAACATGTAGTGATTTTTGTGTAGACAAATGTTTTTGAATTATTTCGGGTACGTGGGTCCCTTGGAGTAGAATCACTGGTCCATATGGCGACTCTATGTTTAACCTGTTGAGAGCTGCCTGCTTCTTTTCCATGCCAGTGATGCCATTTTACCATCCTAAAAACAAGGAACAAAGATTCCGATTTCCCGGCATCCTCGCCGACACTTGTCCTGTTGATTAGAGTCATCCTGGTGGGCGTAAAGGTGGTTTCTCAGCGGGGTTTGGATGTGTGTGTGTGTGTGTGTGTGTGTGTGTGTGTGTGTGTGTGGTACTGGGGATTGAACCCAGAGGCATTCTACCTTTGAGCTACGGCCCCAGCCCGATTTTATTTATTTGGAAACAGAGTCTCACTAGGTTCATGAGAGTCTCACTACTTGCTGAGGC